>JANAVB010013395.1:7201015-7356015 GCA_029216955.1 Iris pallida | reverse complement strand
AGCTAGACAGTCTTTTCTGTATTATCTTTTTGTCTCACATTCTGAGTTGTATTTTGAGATGTGGAGATGTATAGACTCTTAGACTTATTGTATTATGAGTTGACATTCTGATGTTATGTTATCCTAGACACTTGGACTTATTTCATCTATTCTACTGTTCTCTTTGAGTTACTGTCTATCTATCTATCTTTCATTCTTCTACCTAGATGTGATTGAGATTATTTTCTGTTTGTCACCTCCATTTGGAGAGTATAAACTGTACAGGTACTTTATATTGTTAGATGATTGACCTAGGACAGCGTTCTACCGCCGACACTGCGGCGTAGGCTGGACGTACCCACTTCTCGTGCCCTTACTCTAGGGTGCGGGTCGTGACACGTTTTTAGTGGTGGCCCATGCAGGTCGAGTTTATGTAGTGGTATTCGAACTAGAGTATCACTACAGCCTGTGATAGGATTTAAGGAATAGGCTTAGAGAGAGTGGATACTCAATCATAATTAGAAAATTTCCATGGATTTGAATCTACTGACTTTTGTTCAAATCTATATAATCTATTTCATATTGTCCTTCTTGATACTATCATCCTTGTACCATTATTGACTTCCTTATTGATCTGTCTTCAGGATGGTGGAGACACGATCACAGCGTCTCGGTCCAGATGACACCACTGAGAGGTCTGCCACCTCTCGTCCAGCTCACCAGGACCCGGGGACTGCAGCTCCCCTTACTCTAGCTCATGTGGGAGCTTCTGCCACATTTGGGGGTGCACCTCTACTTATTCGGGGGACCATCCCAGCTACCCCAGACATGCCTCCCCCGCAGTTTCGTCAGCTACAGTTTCAGCAGCACCAGCAGCAGTTCCAGCCGCCGATGCCATCTGGATTAGCGGATGCTGCACAGATGTTTTCATACTTCCAGCATTTTCTAGAGACGCAGCAGGCCCAGCAGCAGCGTCATACGACGGAGTTTACCAGGGGCATAGATGAGGTCCATCAGCTGGCTAGAGCGACGGTGGAGAGGTTGGCTGTTCAGCCACAGGGAGGATTGGGACAACCGCGACAGCAGCGGATTCCGGGCATTCAGGACTTCAAGAAGATGAACCCCAGGGACTTCTTGGGGACAGAGGGGATTCTTTATGCTGATGACTGGATTGAGCACATTGAGGAGATTTTTCGACTGGCGGAGATACCAGCCGGACTACAGATAGAGGCAGCAGCCAGCCAGATGCAGGATCTTGCCCGTACCTGGTATCAGACGGACCCGAGAGTAGGCACTCCAGGGCAGACATGGAGAGTTTTCAAGGAGCCCTTCAAGGGAAAGTTTTTCCCGGATCAGGCAGTCGGTGCTTTGGAGACCCAGTTCGAGAACCTGGTTCAGGGGAACCAGACTGTAGAGGAGTACTCCGGTGAGTTTTGCCGGTTGAGCAGATTCGTGGAGGGCCTTAGCGAGACAGCGAAGGCGAGGAGGTTCAGGAAAGGCTTGGTCAAGGAGGTCAAGTCCTTGACCAAGAGTGACAGGAATGCCACCTTTGAGGAGATTCTGGCAGGAGCGATGGCAGCTGAGGATGATCTTGAGCTGAAGCTCAAGAGGGGCCGTGATACACAGGAAGCAGGCAGCAGTGGAGGTCAGGCCAAGAGGCCTCACTATCAGCATCAGCAGAGGTAGCCACAGCAGTATCAGCAGCCGAGGCAGCAGCAGCAGGCCCCGAGACAGCAGACTACCAGTTGTCCCTACTGTAAGAAATCGGGACAGATGGGGAGAGTGCAGGAAGAGGTTGGGCTCGTGCCTACTATGTGGGGTAGTAGACCACCAGCTGAGGGAGTGTTCCCAGTTCGCAGGCAGAGTAGCACATGGAGCAGCACCAGGAGCAGGAGCCAAGGCTCCGGTAGGACAGCAGCAGAGAGGACCGTTACAGCCACAGCAGCAAAGATTTTTGCAGTTTCAGCAGCAGGCTGGAAGAGGTCAGCAGGGGCGTGCTTACGCCATGACAGTTGAGGATGCTCAGGCAGTTGGCGATGTGCTTGCAGGTTCTGTTCTTCTAAATTCCATTCCCACCTTGCTTCATTATATCTATCTTAAAATCCAATTCCATCTGCTCCTACCTGTTTATTAGTGATCAGTTTTGACCTGTTAGTTCTTTTGATTTTGTCGATTGTTGTTGTTTCTTCAGCTCTTACTTAGGAGTAGGAGTAGGAGTAGGAGTAGTTTAGTTGTTAATATAATTCTTGACTAAACTCTTTTGTCAAGAATTTTTCCCTTAAATAAATTAGTGTATATATGTTATGCCTTTTGATAGAGTAGCTCTGACCATAGAATGGTAACCCTTTTAGCCCTGTGATTTATTGTTTCCTTATCTTCCTAGTCTATACCTATGACCAGGACTGTCCCACCTAACCTGTCCTTTACACTACTATTTCATCATGATTTTTGGTTCAATTTAGGCCATAGACTTTTCCCACTCTGAATTATGATCATCGTAGACACATTACCGTGACTTTTAAATTTGGAGCACAAGACTAGTTGTTTTCTCATAACTGACTTCACATACATGACCTAGACATGACATACTACACCCATGACCTTAGTGTCCCACTCAGGCATACCATCGTGTGCTTCATTTGCTTAGTCATGAATCTCCTATGCTAGTTCACATGTCTATATTTTACTCTGACTCACTAGACACTGCTAGTTCTCTATTATAGTAGATATTTTATTACAGTTATCTCTTTTGCTACATGTATCTTCTTTCAGCGTTTCCTGTATTTTACTCTATTGCATGCTTTATATTTCCTATCATACTATGCGCTACGTGAGATGTATTGTGCTCGTTCCTGTCCTGATTGGACCTGTTGAAAATATTACAAAGGATGAGGATGAGGCCCTGGTGTCTACATATTATGGAGCAGGACTAGATGACACTTATGTTGTGGACCCTCAGCAGGATCCACCTGCAGCTGAGGATGTTGCCCCAGTAGTCTAGGCTAGTTTAGCTAGACAGTCTTTTCTGTATTATCCTTTTGTCTCACATTCTGAGTTGTATTTTGAGATGTGGAGATGTATAGACTCTTAGACTTATTGTATTATGAGTTGACATTCTGATGTTATGTTATCCTAGACACTTGGACTTATTTCATCTATTCTACTGTTCTCTTTGAGTTACTGTCTATCTATCTATCTTTCATTCTTCTACCTAGATGTGATTGAGATTATTTTCTGTTTGTCACCTCCATTTGGAGAGTATAAACTGTACAGGTACTTTATATTGTTAGATGATTGACCTAGGACAGCGTTCTACCGCCGACACTGCGGCGTAGGCTGGACGTACCCACTTCTCGTGCCCTTACTCTAGGGTGCGGGTCGTGACACGTTTTTAGTGGTGGCCCATGCAGGTCGAGTTTATGTAGTGGTATTCGAACTAGAGTATCACTACAGCCTGTGATAGGATTTAAGGAATAGGCTTAGAGAGAGTGGATACTCAATCATAATTAGAAAATTTCCATGGATTTGAATCTACTGACTTTTGTTCAAATCTATATAATCTATTTCATATTGTCCTTCTTGATACTATCATCCTTGTACCATTATTGACTTCCTTATTGATCTGTCTTCAGGATGGTGGAGACACGATCACAGCGTCTCGGTCCAGATGACACCACTGAGAGGTCTGCCACCTCTCGTCCAGCTCACCAGGACCCGGGGACTGCAGCTCCCCTTACTCTAGCTCATGTGGGAGCTTCTGCCACATTTGGGGGTGCACCTCTACTTATTCGGGGGACCATCCCAGCTACCCCAGACATGCCTCCCCCGCAGTTTCGTCAGCTACAGTTTCAGCAGCACCAGCAGCAGTTCCAGCCGCCGATGCCATCTGGATTAGCGGATGCTGCACAGATGTTTTCATACTTCCAGCATTTTCTAGAGACGCAGCAGGCCCAGCAGCAGCGTCATACGACGGAGTTTACCAGGGGCATAGATGAGGTCCATCAGCTGGCTAGAGCGACGGTGGAGAGGTTGGCTGTTCAGCCACAGGGAGGATTGGGACAACCGCGACAGCAGCGGATTCCGGGCATTCAGGACTTCAAGAAGATGAACCCCAGGGACTTCTTGGGGACAGAGGGGATTCTTTATGCTGATGACTGGATTGAGCACATTGAGGAGATTTTTCGACTGGCGGAGATACCAGCCGGACTACAGATAGAGGCAGCAGCCAGCCAGATGCAGGATCTTGCCCGTACCTGGTATCAGACGGACCCGAGAGTAGGCACTCCAGGGCAGACATGGAGAGTTTTCAAGGAGCCCTTCAAGGGAAAGTTTTTCCCGGATCAGGCAGTCGGTGCTTTGGAGACCCAGTTCGAGAACCTGGTTCAGGGGAACCAGACTGTAGAGGAGTACTCCGGTGAGTTTTGCCGGTTGAGCAGATTCGTGGAGGGCCTTAGCGAGACAGCGAAGGCGAGGAGGTTCAGGAAAGGCTTGGTCAAGGAGGTCAAGTCCTTGACCAAGAGTGACAGGAATGCCACCTTTGAGGAGATTCTGGCAGGAGCGATGGCAGCTGAGGATGATCTTGAGCTGAAGCTCAAGAGGGGCCGTGATACACAGGAAGCAGGCAGCAGTGGAGGTCAGGCCAAGAGGCCTCACTATCAGCATCAGCAGAGGTAGCCACAGCAGTATCAGCAGCCGAGGCAGCAGCAGCAGGCCCCGAGACAGCAGACTACCAGTTGTCCCTACTGTAAGAAATCGGGACAGATGGGGAGAGTGCAGGAAGAGGTTGGGCTCGTGCCTACTATGTGGGGTAGTAGACCACCAGCTGAGGGAGTGTTCCCAGTTCGCAGGCAGAGTAGCACATGGAGCAGCACCAGGAGCAGGAGCCAAGGCTCCGGTAGGACAGCAGCAGAGAGGACCGTTACAGCCACAGCAGCAAAGATTTTTGCAGTTTCAGCAGCAGGCTGGAAGAGGTCAGCAGGGGCGTGCTTACGCCATGACAGTTGAGGATGCTCAGGCAGTTGGCGATGTGCTTGCAGGTTCTGTTCTTCTAAATTCCATTCCCACCTTGCTTCATTATATCTATCTTAAAATCCAATTCCATCTGCTCCTACCTGTTTATTAGTGATCAGTTTTGACCTGTTAGTTCTTTTGATTTTGTCGATTGTTGTTGTTTCTTCATCTCTTACTTAGGAGTAGGAGTAGGAGTAGGAGTAGTTTAGTTGTTAATATAATTCTTGACTAAACTCTTTTGTCAAGAATTTTTCCCTTAAATAAATTAGTGTATATATGTTATGCCTTTTGATAGAGTAGCTCTGACCATAGAATGGTAACCCTTTTAGCCCTGTGATTTATTGTTTCCTTATCTTCCTAGTCTATACCTATGACCAGGACTGTCCCACCTAACCTGTCCTTTACACTACTATTTCATCATGATTTTTGGTTCAATTTAGGCCATAGACTTTTCCCACTCTGAATTATGATCATCGTAGACACATTACCGTGACTTTTAAATTTGGAGCACAAGACTAGTTGTTTTCTCATAACTGACTTCACATACATGACCTAGACATGACATACTACACCCATGACCTTAGTGTCCCACTCAGGCATACCATCGTGTGCTTCATTTGCTTAGTCATGAATCTCCTATGCTAGTTCACATGTCTATATTTTACTCTGACTCACTAGACACTGCTAGTTCTCTATTATAGTAGATATTTTATTACAGTTATCTCTTTTGCTACATGTATCTTCTTTCAGCGTTTCCTGTATTTTACTCTATTGCATGCTTTATATTTCCTATCATACTATGCGCTACGTGAGATGTATTGTGCTCGTTCCTGTCCTGATTGGACCTGTTGAAAATATTACAAAGGATGAGGATGAGGCCCTGGTGTCTACATATTATGGAGCAGGACTAGATGACACTTATGTTGTGGACCCTCAGCAGGATCCACCTGCAGCTGAGGATGTTGCCCCAGTAGTCTAGGCTAGTTTAGCTAGACAGTCTTTTCTGTATTATCCTTTTGTCTCACATTCTGAGTTGTATTTTGAGATGTGGAGATGTATAGACTCTTAGACTTATTGTATTATGAGTTGACATTCTGATGTTATATTATCCTAGACACTTGGACTTATTTCATCTATTCTACTGTTCTCTTTGAGTTACTGTCTATCTATCTATCTTTCATTCTTCTACCTAGATGTGATTGAGATTATTTTTTGTTTGTCACCTCCATTTGGAGAGTATAAACTGTACAGGTACTTTATATTGTTAGATGATTGACCTAGGACAGCGTTCTACCGCCGACACTACGGCGTAGGCTGAACGTACCCACTTCTCGTGCCCTTACTCTAGGGTGCGGGTCGTGACAACACTACCGCCGATGCTGCAGCGTAGGCTGGGCGTGCCTCGTGACCCATACCCGAAACATGTGGGCGAGGGTCATGACACATTTTTATGGTGGCCCATGTAGGTCACGTCTTCGCAACAAACACGAAGTCAAAGTGGTACATAGGTTAGTCGTGCCACAACGAGCCTACAATATTTGAGATGATTATAGATTACAAAACATATTCACGGAATAGGATTTTCGATCATTTGATCATCTTTATAAACTCTATCATGAATCGCTTTGACTTGGTCTTCCTAATTGACTATATACACTCTTAGCCTCGATCCTATTTGATGAATTGACCATGTAAGGCTCTTTCCACACTAGAACAATTTTATGGATCATGTGTATATTTTGATAACAAGGCACAACTGCACTTAGAAATAATTTTTGATTATTAAATCTTTACTTAGAATATTTTAGGTTTTCATTAATTTTTTGGAGGATTTCAAATGGCCATGATATATTTGAGAGAAAACAAAAATATTGAGGATAAATTTTGGCAAAGAATATGATAAATTGGAGAATATGGAAATTTATTACTCAGGTGATGATCGAATATTAGCAATATATGGATGGATGTCTAGATTTGAGCAAATCACTTAGTCTATGGGATAGAATATATTTCTTTGAGTTTAAAATTATTGCATCTTTGAATATCATTTAAACTTGAGAATTTGCAAAGTGTTGATTGGAAGAATTATCTTTATTTGGAAAATAAGGATCGTATGAATATCAAAAGTCAATTTCATTGGTGGATTTGGTAAGACTAATTTTGGAAAAAAAATGAGTGCATGAACGTTTTGATCTATAAACTAAGCATTTCTAGATTATAAATTTTGAAGAATAAAATACTAAGGAGTGATACTCAAAAATGATGAGAGCATTGTGATGAAATTGAAATAGTAGACTTGGAGGGAAAATATTATAAGACTGTGCATTCAGGGTTATAGAAAGGGATAATGGGTGTATTAGACTTACTATATAGAATTTCTTACATGACCATGATATACATAGTAGTATTTTTGACCATTTATATGCATGCCGTTATCTTTATGTCCAATTCTTCTTTATATTCCAATTTGTCCTTTGTATCTTATCTTATCTAATCCTTCAGCTTTCCTAAATTTTCAAAAATATCGACTTTGACCTAGCCTAGTTTTCTAGAAGAGAGTGCAAGTGATAAGACCTCTATGGAATAAGTTCCAAAAATGATACCATGCTCCAGATACCGGATTTTGAGGAACCAAGAGAAACTAAGACTCAGGTTATTGACGTTTTGAAGGAATTAATGAATATTCACAAGGAGCAAGGAAAATACTACAACAATTGATGGAGATTGTTCAGCACCGAGAAGGATAACCTACACTCAAGAGAGCTACAGATAACATCCACTCTGAACCCTTGAAGCACCCCAATATGCATCACATGACCATGCCTCAATCGCATCAACCTTTAGGATGGAAAAAGCAAACCCAGAAGAATGATAATTGCTCTTATTATAAGAAGCCAGGACATAAATAGAAAGATTGTAGGAAAAAAATGAAGCAATATTTTCATCGTGGGTCAAAGGAGCACAATGTCAAAAAATGCCCACGAGGTAAGAATCAAGGACAAGATCATCTAGGACTAGAAGTTGATAAGAATCTGCAAACCAAGAAGGATCTAGAGCCATCTAAGCATGATTAGCAGGAGACATTGCATGATCATAACCTAATTCAGTAGTTACAAGTAATAGCTCATGCCCAGCCGGACAAACATGAGGGAACTTGAAATTTCTGTGTGAAATCGGGACATAAGTGGAAGGAATACAGGATGAGATTGAGTCAATGTCTCCATTATAGATCTGGTGATCATAAATTCAGGGACTGCATACTAAAAGGATTCTGAAATCTAGTTTATCTTGTGGGTTGATTTCATGGGTGAATGGAATCATGATTTTGTTAGTGGCATTTCAGGATTAAAAATAAAAGTATGATTGAGGAATGATAATATTTAGAACTTACAATAGTTAGAAGTGTGAGATGATTACCTAATGTTCTTTTCTGAATATCATGTCTTGTAACCATCATTTGACTATAATAAATTTTTGATTTTTCTATCTTTGTAATCAACCTCTTATTTCATACAATTTCATGTTGAACGTAACTAGATGATTTGGATTGTATTCATAATCGAGCCAAACATTTAGTCATGTATATATGACTCTGAATGACTAAGTAATTTAGAATTTTGATCGTAACCATACTTTGATCTTATCCTTAGTAATGGCCAAGCCACAATCTACGATCATGCCTATATGCTTTTCATTCGGATCACTACCCGTGCCAAAATCGTAACTAGGTTCTAAATGACTAGCTCATATCTTAGCCATGACTTTATCCTTGAACGTTATTGGTCATATGACTGTAGAACACTTATAAAAAAAAGAGAAATTATTGTATTTTCTTATTAGTGCAAGGCACCACAAATCGAGTACACCTGAGAGATCATACACTAAGAATCTTCGAGTACAAAAAGAATTCTAGGAAATGGGACGATGGAGATCGAGCGGCAGTTGCTCCTTTGCTCCGTTGACAGTCCAATTTACAAAAGTGGAAGAAAACGTAAGAAAATTGCTAACTCTCGGCTCACTGGCAAGAAGGGCAGCAATTTTGCTCTGAAATCTTTTCTATTCTGTTCATTTGAAGAGGCACATGTCCTCTATTTATAGTCGTTTTGCACTGAAATTAATGTTATGCGCACACAGGTAGAGAATATACTGATCTCCCTCTGGGCATAGTATTACTTTGGGCGCATAGGATGTAGGTGCGTAAGAACTAGATGATCGTGGGTAGATCGTGGGTAGATCGTGGGGTTGACGTGGCCGCATGCCTCGACCCATGACTAATCGTGGATGTTGACCGAGTCGTAGAGCTATTCTGACTTGGGCACATAGTATTGGAAGACAACCATGCGCTCACCTCTGGAAAAAATCATGTGGGTATATAGAATTTACTATATGTAGGTGCATAGGATTGCTACATGTGGGCGCATAGTCACTTCTTTACGTGGGTGCATAGTATGGATATTTTCATGCTTCTACAAAACCCCCTTCAAAGTTTTTGATACTCGAACAATTTTGAAATACTTTAAAAGAAGCACGGGAGACTGTCTTCTTATGGCTCTGTGGGCGCATAACAGACCATCTCTTCGGGCGCATAGATGTTACCAGGCTGTCAAAGATGACTGTTGAGATCTTCCTTAGAAATCTGAACTGACAAATTCATTGAAACAGAATTTGAAGGGGTCCATCCTTTATGCGAAGTCTACGCATAGTCCACATCAGTAGAATAGTGGGCGCATAGTGTGCAAAGAACGAGTCTTTGTGTGAGCGCATAGACCATGTGGGCGCATAACTTCTCATTTATGCTTATAAATAGGCATTGAGGAGAGAGAAAATTCATTCTCCTCTCTTTTTCTCAAAACTTCCAAGTGACTTTTCATTTCTTTTCTGTAAGAACATATCTCCCAAGGTTGTCAATAAGACCACAAAGGACAAGGAGGCTGCACCGGGCGGTTATCTTCCTTCGACAACGTCTCCGCTAGTCCAAGACCCCATTTTGGGTGAGGCTATGCTTTAAAACAAAGTCTCGAGCGTTAATTTACGACGCTCAGACTTCTCTTTACTTGGGCGCATAACCATTGATATGCACCCAAAGCAATATACCTCTGTTTAGCATTCTTATGCGCCTACAAAAATATGTGCCCATGCACTTGTTGTGTGTCATGCGCCCATACAGAACATCTCTGTGTTTGAAAATACTTATGCGCCTACAGGCTGTTTGGGCACGTACAAACTGGGCGCATAGAAATTTTTTCAGAACTTAGCTTGTCTCTCTGTAGATTCTAAGTTTGACTTTTTTCTCTGTCTTTGTAGTTGATACGGTCGTCCCAGAACTCGATAGAATTCCTCTCAGCATTGCTCGCCAATCTCTTGGTTCAAGCGTCGTTACTACCATGATTAGGAATGTTCAGGTTAAGATCAGCCAAAACCAGCCTTCTGTGCGAATGATCGCTATGCTTGAACAAGATAAGATATTCCTGAAGCAGATGATAAATGGTGAGAAGTTCTTGCTCGGAGGGGGGCGGAGCTTTAAGAGACCGTACTTCTTGTTTGGCGACAGCCAAGAGTTTGAGAACGAAGAGACGATACACCTGAAAGACCCTCTGGTGGTCAAGTTGAACAATCTAAGGATATGGTTACCGTCCATGGATCGCTAATATCCTCTGTTGGCGTTCACTGACCCAGCTGTATGGAGACAAATGAAATGGGACCTAACCCCTCAACTTCATGGGGTTGTCTTCGGAAAGATACACTTTAACTCCGGTGATCGGAAGAAAGACACTTTTAAGTATGTCAAGGGCTCCATGTCCTATTCAATAAGTTAGCTGCACCCTGGTGCCATAATAAATGATATTCCGACCGACCTTCATCGTTATGCTGCTGACACCCTTTCTAGTCTGATGATGTCAAAGAATAGGTTGTATCCCGCAGGGAAGTTATGGATGGAAGGTTGGAGGTACCCAATTTCATTTGGAGTAACCTTACTGAATGCGTTCTTTCAACCTATGAAGCAACCCTGAAGGCTGTCAGCCTTTTTCATGCCATTAGAGCCACTCAATATGGCATAAAGACAAATTGGCCTATGTTTGTCTCTTTGGTGGAGTTGTACAATCATCATACTGTACCTTCTTTTTACCGGGCGGGGAGATGGGTCTTGTTCTTCATGAGATACAGGAGATATCGAAGCTTTCCTAGGGAACAGAGCCGTACGAAGAATATGTCCCTTGTGATGAAGAACTCTTGGACCTGGAGAGAGAAAACTCTGAGATGACGGACGTGTAGAAGGATTTATTCTCTCTTCCTCATCTATCACAAGATCACAAAGAAGGGCTGGACTAAGGGGGCCAATCCCCACACAATATCTTGGACGGGATATATTTTTGTTAAAGGAGAAGGAGAAGGTCCGGCCTCTTTTTTAATTTACAAGCCCCTGACGAAGTCTAAGATAGAGGAATTGATGACAAAATATGGGGCAGCAGATACTGATGATGGTGATGATCCTGAGGGGAATTCCCCGATTTATCACTTCTTCCGACAAGCTGAGTTTAAGTTGTCGGAGAAAGCTGTGTTGTCGGCTTTTTTGATGATCTAGATCCACGACTGTGTAGTCCCTAGGGGTTCAGGGTCTACCGAAAGGATGAGCCAGAGTATGATACTTCCAGCTGTAAAGCTGGCATTTGGATACCGGCTTGACCTGCTTCCTGCAATGGTCTCCGCCATCCAACGAGGTCGGCAAGATTTTATTGGAAAAGCGGCGACCCCCGAAGGTAGAACAAACTTTCCTAGGATCGAACTCCCCTTTCATTACTTGATGGAATGGCTGGTGCCATACTGTCCCAAATTGATGAATGTTGGGCAGTTGGCGGACTCTTTGGCAGGAGACGCCTTTCTTCGAAGATTTCGTGGCACAAACTGGGCTGTCACCGGAATGCCTGCTTGTAGAAGAGCTCTGAGCTTCCTTCAGAACTATGAGTTCTTCATAATATCACCTCCATCTGGTAGTGGCAATGCAGGGGACACATTAGTAGATGAGGGAGCACACACTACTAGCTTGACCACTGGGGCATTCCGTTGGCTCTAGTCCATCAGGCCTTCTCATCTGGTGCTTAGGAATAGGAACCACACCTACCTAGAGCCTTATCTACTAAGCCATTTCGCACAACAATTTGGATATAGTCAGCTTCTTCTAGGCAATCCTAGCCCTCATCTGGAGACTCGATAGGAAGCTTGATCGATGGGGCACGTGCATGGGTTTATTACAACGCCAGATGAACATGAGAGATTTTTCTTCTACCTGAAGATAAGCCTGAGACCCATCTGCTCTATGTCGCTGCAAAGTTTTATACTCAGACCAATACCCTTCATCCTCGGTATGATCGTGAGCAGAGTTTGCTATTGGGGACTAGGCTTGCCCCCACTCCTGCCAATGTGGAACGATCCCGAATAATGTTGAAGGGCAGCAGAAGGGAAAGTATCGCTCCAGCCGTTGAGCCGGCCGCAGCACCACAACAGAGAGCTGCCCTTGAGGAGCCGACAGTTACAGCAACTTAGAGAGAAGATATTAAAGATGAATCTTCTCTCCCTGATCCTCCTCAAAAAAGAAAAGCTTCCTCCAAGAGGGACAAAGAAAGTCAAGGATGTGGGTGCCGGCTTGCCTCCTCCAAGAAGATCTTCTCAGAAGACTCAAAGAAGTGAAACGGCATCACGGGCCATTATTATCCAGGAGATGGATCCCATTCTAGACTCCATAGCCATTTTGGTCAAACCAATACTCGTGCAGTCTTCGAATAACGCTTTCTCACCAACTATTCTCAAGTTGGCCTCAACCGACGGACGAAGGTTGGTCTTCCCTAGTCAAAGGGGCTGAGCAAATGGATGATCAGGGCGAAGACCCGGACTATGATGGTGAACAGAAAGCCAGTCCCTCCTATGATATCTCTTTAGGAGATATATTTGAGATTGGAGCTATGGTAATGAAGCTGGACGAGAATCAAGTCCAATCAGCTCACCCTTCTATGGGTATGTTAGTCTTGCACTTTATACCGGATGATATTTTCTGACTTCAATTTTGTGTACTCCTCGAGAGGCTGACTGCCATCGTGTATTCCCTTATAGACAAGGAGAAAAAACAATGTACAGAGGTTGTCCAAGACACTAGGATAGAAAAAAAGTTGTCCCTGGTTCCGCTGGGATTGCAGGTGCTGAGGAATTTGTCAGCAAGTCGACATCAGTTGTAGAAGGAGAAGTTGAACAGCGCATTAAGGTGGCTGTTACTGAATCTGCTCCTAGTCTAACAGGGGACATAAAAGATACACACCTTGATGTTAGGAATGCTCGGGGTCTTGATATTGTCACTATTGAGCAACCTGGGCCTACTCTTGGTTCCCTTGTAACTAGTGCTGATGACCTAGTTCAAGTTGGCGCTGAGCAAGCAAAAGGTACAAAATTACAACACTTTCGTACTTTTTTTTCTTTCGTTAGTGATATATATATATTGTTTTATTGTCAGGTTTGGGTTCTTATCAAGTATCTCTTCCTGGAGCGAAAGATCTCTATCAAGCTTCCTCCGAATGACTTCCTCTGAGGATGACGAGATGGCCCAGGAAGTCATAAAAGCTTTCTACTTTATTATAAAAGTAAAGCTCCTGGAGTCTTAAATCAAAATGCCGCCTTTGGACCTGTAAAGGCTATTGTAGGATGCCAAGTGACGGTCCTTGAAAGAATTGCTGGCTATGAAGAGCGGGACAATGCTCTGAGGAAAGTTCTAAATGACTTGGAGGACCGAGTGGCAAAATTTCAGGAAGCCAATCAACGTAGCCCAACATCGATGTTTCTTGAAAAAGACGAGGCTTTGGTTGTGACTCTTATAGAAGAGGAAGCTACTTTCCAAGTAAAAAGGGATGCCCTTGCTAAAGAGATCAGTGAGTTGGCTGATTAATACGAACAGTTCAACGCTGTGAGCGAGGCTCGTTTTGCTTCGAAGAACAAGCTGGCCGCCCAGATCACCGAAAAGTATAATCACATTACGCAGATCCACAATAAGATTGCCCAACTA
Source organism: Iris pallida (assembly GCA_029216955.1). Classification (NCBI taxonomy): domain Eukaryota; kingdom Viridiplantae; phylum Streptophyta; class Magnoliopsida; order Asparagales; family Iridaceae; genus Iris; species Iris pallida. Next base: position 7,341,980 of record JANAVB010013395.1, on the reverse strand, counting down.
GAGGCCAACTTGAGAATTGTTGCATCTGAGCAAGGAGACTATACGGTTCAGGCTGCTGTGACTGCCACAACTTCAGACCAATTGAAAGAACAGCTGGTGAAATTAGAGGGGGAGCACGCGAAACTGATCCCCTTCAAAGATGAAGCTTCTCGGCAGGAAGAAGCGCGTCGTCGCGCCACAGTCAAGTCTCAGACTGAGATTTTGGCTTTAAGGGATAGCATCAATCGGTTGTGTATCCCTTAGGTCTTCCTTTGTAATTGGCCCATTTAGCCATAAAAACTCTTGTATTTTTTTCCTTTGTTGCTTTTTGAGAGAAGTTTTTAATAAAGAATTTTTGGCTTTCGGAACTCATGAATGTAGTTTGTAAAATATCAGAACTAGAGGTAATGTGGACGTAGTAGGGATATTTTTGGTGGGTATTCCGCTGGGGAATTTGATGTGGACTTATTATCCATTTTATATTCAAGATTCTCGAACATAGACAATAAGTTAAAAGAAACTGCTAATAGAGGTAGTGTGGACAAAATAGCAGAGGATGTTTTATATCTGACCAGAGGTAATATGGACGTGGACGGATATATGACATTAAGTAGGAGTCAGTAAATAATTCAGAGGTAATATGGACGTGATTATCTTTGACGAATGTTTTGCCCAGAGGTTATATAGACGTGGCATAACATTTCTTAATTATCCCACTCGGGAATAATTATCAAAAAATAGTTCAAAGGTAATATGGACGTGACCGTTTTCATAAGATCGAGTTTGGACAAAGTTCAAACAAAGATAATTCTACTGAGGAATATTTTTAGACGACCTATTATCCTGGCATATTCAAGACTCTTGAAATACGGATAATAGTTAGATGATTTTTTGAATCACATAAACATTGCACTGTACATTTACATGATTAAAATAGAGTATCTGTGAACTCTGTATATGAAGGATACACATAATATTTCTTCAGGAACTTGCCGTTGATCGGCATCATAAGCAAGTCACCATCAGGCTTGGTTAGTCGATATGCACCGTTAGAATACACCGATTCTATAACGAAAGGACCTTCCCATTTAGGCTGGAATTTTCTTTTTATCGTGTGCTTCATGACTATTGGTCTTCTCACTGCTAAGACCAGATCACGAACTTGAAAGAATTTTTCCTTCACCTTCTTATTAAAGGCTCTAGAAATGCAAGCTTGGTATAGCTCAATACGCTGTTGCGCTAATAATTATTTTTCATCTAGCACTTCCAACTCCTGTAGTCGTAGACGGTAACTTTCTTCGGTAGTCAACTCACTGGCTAAGGCTACTCGAAGAGAGGGAATTTAGATTTCTAGGGGAAGAACTGCTTCACTTCCAGAAACCAGAGAGAACGACGTACTGCCGGTTGGTGTCCAAACCGTTGTGCGGTAGGCCCAGAGAAATTTGCCGAGCTTCTCATTCCAATTGTACTTATTTGAAGATAGAAACTTCTTGAGAAGTTTGATGATAGTCTTATTGAAAGCTTCTGCTAATCCATTAGCTGCTGGATTGTAAGCGGTAGAGGCTACATTCTGAATTCGATTCTTATCGCAGAACCGATAGAATATATGGCTCACAAATTGTAGACCATTATCATGGATGATCCTACAAGGTAGGCCGAAGCGATAGATGATGAGATGTTTGACAAAACTGATCACGTTTGATGTCTTTACTTTGATGAGCGATATAAATTCTGCCCATTTGGAGAAGTAATCGGTTATAGCCAGGATAAACCGATGTCCTCTGGAGGATGGCTGGCTGATTGGACCGATGACATCCCTACCCCAGGCTTCAAAAGGTCAAGATGCCGTCGTCAGGTATAGAAACTCCGAAGGTTGATGAATGAAATTAGCATGGAATTGACAAGTCCTACACTTCTTTGCATGTAATAACATCTGCTATCATCTTGGGCCAATAATAACCTATTCGTCTGAGGCAATCCTGTAATTTGGGGCCTAATTGGTGTGCACCATAAATTCCGTCGTGAGCCTCACGTAGTGCATGTTTGGCTTCTATGTCTGATAAACATCATAACATTAACCCATCGTAATAACGTCGGTACAGCATTTTGGTATCTATATCATGGTAAAATCTGAGAGATCGCCGTTGGATAGACACTGCTTCCTTCGAGTCATCAGGAAGGATTCCGTATATAGCGTAGTCTATGAAAGGAAATCTCTAGTCTTTGATGTCAACATTTGACTCTGCTGCGTATCTGTGATCAATATGCAAGACATCTTTTGCCCAGAATAACTCTCAACCAGACAATGTGATCGAATGCAGAGTATTGATAGGAACGGTCAAGGAAGCAGCCAGACCGGCTAAAGCATCTGCTTTTATATTCTGTAATCGAGGTACGTGCTAGATGAAGAATCCAACAAAGGTAGAAGCCAACTCAATCGTCGCTTTGTGATATGGGATGAGATCTTCATGGCGAACTTCATAATCCCCTCGAACCTGACTAACTATTAGCTTAGAATCACCTTAAGCTTCTAGATAGTCAACTCCCAGTTATTTTGCTAGTTGAAGGCTGATCAATAGGGCGTTATATTTGACCATATTGTTGCTGCAAGATTCTATGAGAGAATGCCCACGGTGTATAACCAGATGATCGGGTGAAACAAGCACGATCCCTATTACAGCCACGATACTTCCTTAGGTCCTGTTCTTGACGCACCGTCAAAGAACATACACCAAATAGGGATTTTCTCAGTTACAGTACTAGACTCAACCACTTTATCTGATATTTCATCATAGAGTTTGAAAGATTCTGGCACTGGATGAGCTGCTAAGAAGTCATCTAATACTTGGCCTTGTACTTCCTTCTGAGGAACAAACATCATATCGTATGGAGTCAACATCATTGCCCATGTAGCTAAACGGGGATTAAGAGAACCTGGTTCTGTCATGAGTATTTTGAGAGGATTGACTCTATATATGATATGGATAGTCTGTCCAGACACATAGTAACGTGTCTTCTGGATATTAAATACCAGTACGAGACATTCTTTTTCAACATGTGTGTATCTGTGTTCGGTACCAACCATTATGCGACTGAGGTAATAGATTGCCTGTTCATGACCGCCTTCATTCTTCTGAGCTAATAGGGCACCAAGAGAATGATCCGTAGCACGAACATATAACAAGAAAGGCTTTCCGACTATCGAAGCCACCAACACTCGGGGGCTTATGAGATAATTCTTGACGTCGTCAAATGCGCGCTGACATTATTCAGTCCTGACGAAAGATACTCCTTTATTCATGAGCTAAGTAAACGGTTGACACCTTCTAGAAAGATTTGAAATGAACCATCTGATGTAGGCTAACCTTCCTTGAAGTCCGCGTAAGTATTTAAGACTCTGAAATTTCTTGGAGAATGCATATCGAGGATAGCTTTAACCTTCTCAGGGTCAATATTATATCCTTTGAAGTGATAACAAAACCAAGAAACTTGCCACTGGAGACTTCCAGGAAAGACTTGGTTGGATTCATCTTGAGTTGGTGTGTACGCATCAGTTCGAACACCGTTCTAAAATCTTGGAGGTGGTTGCCCTTGAGACGACTTTTAACTGTAATATCATCTATATAACATTCCACTGTTTTGTACAAATGATCACAAAAAATTGTGTTCATAGCTCGCTGGTATGTCGCACCCGCATTTTTTAGTCCGAAGGGCATCACCGTATAACAGTATACCCCCAACGGTGTTCGAAAAGATGTGTATTTTTCATCTTCGGGGAACATCTTGATCTGATTGTAGCCTGAGAACCATCTATGAATGACATTCGCTCAAAGCCACAAGTATTGTCGATCATCACGTCGGTGATCGGAAGAGGAAACTCATCTTTTGGGCATGCTGAGTTCAAATCATGGTAACCAATACAGACTCGAACTTTATCGTTCTTTTTTATAACCGGAACAATGTTAGCAAACGAGTTGTGGACACACATAAAAAAGAAGAAAAATGCTGTCTTTTTTTATTGGCACAAGGCACCACAAATCGAGTATGCCTGAGAGATCCTACACTGAGGATCCCCGAGTACTAAATAAATTCTGGGGAATGGGACGATAGAGATCGAGCGGCAGTTGCTCCTTTACTCTGTTGACACTTCGATTACAAAAGTGGAGAAAACCTAAGAAAATTGCTAACTCTTGGCTCACTGGAAAGAAGGGCAGCAATTTGGCTCTTGAAATGCTCTTCGTTCTGTCTGTTTTTGAAGAGGTATGAGACCCCTATTTATAGTCATTTTGTACTGAAATGACTATTATGCGCCCACAGGTGAAAAATACATTGATTTCACTGTGGGCGCATAACACCCCTTTGGGTTCATAGGGTGTAGGTGCATGGACACTGGATGATCATGGGCAGATCGTAGGGTTGACGTGGTCACATGCTTCGGTGCACGATTTCTCGTAGAGACTGACGTGGCCGCATGCTTCGGTGTACGACTGATCGTAGATGTTGACTGAGTCATAGGGATCTTCTGCCTTGGGCGTATAGTGTGGGAGTAAGTTTATGCACCCACACTTGGGTGCATGTTTGATCTGCATGAAAATAATGTGGGCGCATAGCTCCTCTTCGATTATGTGGGCGCATAGCCCCTCTTCGATCATGTGGGCACATAGCCTCCTTTTGGTTCTATGGGTGCATAGCCCCCCTTTGGTTATATGGGCACATAGCTTCTTTTATCTTCTTCATGTGGAATGCATAGTCTTATATTTTTCATGCTTCTACAATACCCCCTTTAAAGTTTTTGAGACTCGAACAAGTGTCGGAATACTTTGAAAGAAGTTTGGAGAAAACTGTCTCCACTAGCTTCATGGGCGCATGATGGGTATGAACCTTTTGGGCGCATAGGTATTTGCCAGGATGACAAAATATGGCTGTTGAGGAGGAGGAAGCTACTTTCCATGCGAGGAAGGAGGCGCCGGCTAAAGAGATCAGTGAACTGGTTGATCAGTATGAACAGTTTAATGTTGCAGGTAGGGCTCGTATTGCCTCAAAGAATAAGCTGGGCATCCAGATCACTGAAAAGTACAATCAGATTGTACAGATTCACAAAGAGATTGGCCAGCTTAAGGCCGACTTGCGAACAATTGTGTTTGAGCAGGAAGACTACGTGGTTCTGGCTGCTGCGACTGCCACAACTTCAGACCAATTGAAGGCTCAGCTAGTAAAGTTGGAAGAGGAGCATATGAAACTAATTTCTTTCGAGGATGAAGATGCTCGGCAGGAAGAAGCACGTCGTCGTGCCACTGTCAAATCTCAAGCTGAAATCAAGGCTCTAAAGGATAGCATCAATCGATTGTGTATCCTTTAAGTCTTTTGTTTGTAATTGTCTCTTTTAGCCGTCAAAACTCTTGTATCTTTCTCTTTTCTCCATCTTTTGATAGACGTTTTTAATAAAGAATCTTTTGGCTTTCAAAATACATGAATAAAGTTTGTGAAATATCAGAACTAAAGGTAATATGTATGTAATAAGGATATTTATGGTGCGTATTCCGCTGGAAAATTTGATGTGAACTTATTATCCATTTTATATTCAAGGTTCTTGAATATAGATAATAATTTGAAAGAAGCTACTAATAGAGGTAATATGGATATAATAGCAGAGAATGTTCTATATATGACCAGAGGTAATCTGGACGTGGACGAATATATAACATTAGATAGGAGTGGATAATTCAGAGGTAATATGGATGTGATTATATTTCATGAATGTTTTGCTCAGAGGTTATATAGACGTGGCAAAATGTTTCTTAATTATCCCACTGGAGAAATAATTATCGAAAAATAGTTCAGAGGTAATATGGACGTGACTTGTTTTCATCAGACCAAGTTTGGTCAGAGTCCAAAATGACGATAATTCCACTGGAGAATCTTTATAAAGGACCTATTATCCATAGCGTATTCAAGACTCTTGAAATACGGATAATAGTTAGATAATTTTTGCGAATCACACAAATATTGTACTATACATTTACATGACTGAAACAGGGTATATGTGAACGCTATTCATGAAGGTTACACATAATATTTATTCAGAAACTTGTCGTTGATCGACATCATGAGCAATTCACCATCAGGCTTGGTTAGTCGATACGTACCGTTAGAATATACTGATTCTATAACGAAAGGACCTTCCCATTTAGGCTGGAATTTTCCTTTTGTCTTGTGTGTTATGACCAATGGTCTTCTTACTGTTAAGACCAGATCACCAACTTGAAAAAGGCTCTGGAAAGGCGTACTTGGTATAGCTCAATACGCTTTTTAGGCTAATAAGCATTTTTTGTCTAGCGCTTCCAGCTCTTTTAGTCGCAGACGATAACTTTCTTTGGCAGTCAACTCACTATCTAAGGCTACTCGAAGAGAGGGAATCTGGATTTCTAAGGAAAGAACGGCTTCACTCCCATAAACCAGAGAGAATGGCGTACTGCCTATTGGAGTCCGGACTATTGTACGATAGGCCCAGAGACATTAGCTGAGCTTCTCATTCCAATCGCGCTTCTTTGAAGATACGAACTTCTTGAGAAGTTTGATGATAGTCTTGTTGAAGGCTTCTGCTAACCCATTAGCCGCTGGATTATAAGCAGTAGAGGCTACATTCTGAATTCGATTCTTATCGCAGAACCGATAGAATACATGGCTCTCGAATTATGGACCATTATCATGGATGATACTGCAAGGTAGGCCGAAGTGGTTGATAACGTGATGTTTGATGAAACTGATCACGTTTGACGTCTTTACTTCGATCAGTGGTATAGCTTCTGCCCATTTGGAGAAGTAATCGGTTATAGTTAGGATAAATCGATGTCCTCTGGAGGATGGTGGGCTGATTGTGCCTATGATGTCCATACCCCAGGCTTTAAAAGGCCAAGATGCCGTAGTCGAATATAGAAACTTCGAAGGTTGATGAATAAAGTCGGCGTGGAACTGACAAGCCCTACACTTCTTTGCATATTCAACAACATCTGCTATTATAGTGGGCCAATAAAAACCCATTCGTCTGTGGCAATCTTGTAATTTGGGGCATTGTTGATGTGCACCATAAATTCCGTCATGAGCCTCACGGAGTGCATGTTTGGCTTCTATGCCTGATAAACATTGTAACAGTAGCCTGTCTTAAGAGCGTCGGTACAACATTTTAGTAACTGTATTATAGTAAAATCTGAGGGATTGCCTTTGGAGAGACAATGCTTCCTGTGGGTCCTCAGGGAGAATTCCGTAGACGGTATAGTCTATAAAAGGAAATCTCTAGTCTTTAACGTCGATGTTTGTTTCTGTTGCATGACTGTGATGAATATGCAAGGTATCTTTCGTACGGAATAACTCTCGACCAGCCACTGTGATCGAATCCTGAGTATTAGTAGGGACGGTCAAGGAAGTAGCGAGACCGGCTAAAGCATCTGCTTTTATATTCTGTAATCGAGGTACGTGCTCGATGAAGAATCATATGAAGGTAGAAGCCAATTCGATTGTCGCTTTATGATATGGGATGAGATCTTCGTGACGAACTTCATAATCCCCTCGGACCTGACTAACTATTAGCTTAGAATTACCGTAAGCTTCTAGATAGTCAACTTCCAGTTGTTTTGCCAATTAATGGCCGATCAGTAGGGCGTTATATTCAGCCACGTTGTTGGTGCAAGGTTCCATGAGAGAATACGCACGGTGTATAACCCGGTGGTCGGGTGACACAAGCACGATGCCTACTCCGGCCACGATACTTCCCTCAGGTCATGTTCTTGATGCACCGTCAAAAAATATTCGCCAAATGGGGATTTCTTCATTTGCGATGTTAGACTCCACTACTTCATCCGAGATTTTATCGTAGAGTTTGGAAGATTCTAGCATCGGATGAGCTGCTAAGAAATTGGCTAATACTTAGCCTTTTACAGCCTTCTGCGGGACGAACAGCATATCATATGGAGTTAACAGCATTGCCCATGTAGCTAAACGGGAATTAAGAGAACCTGGTTTAGTCATGAGTATTCTGAGAGGATTGACTCTAGATATGATGTGGATAGTCTGCCCAGACACATAGTGACATATCTTCTGGATAGCAAATACAGTGCGAGATATTCCTTTTCCATAGGTGTGTATCTGTTCTCGACACCCACCATCATGTGGCTGAGGTAGTAGATTGCATGTTCATAGTCGCTTTTATTCTTTTGAGCTAATAAGGCACCAAGAGAATGGTCCATAGCGCAGACATATAACAAAAAATGCTTTTCGATTATCGGAGCCACCATCACTGGGGTCTTATGAGATACTTCTTGATGTCGTCAAATGCGCTTTGACATTGTTTAGTCCAGACGAAAGATACCCATTTCTTTATAGGCTGAGTAAATGGTTGACACCTTCCAGAAAGATTGAAATGAATCGTTTGATATAGTCTAGCCTTCCTTGAAGTCCGCATAGATCTTTAAGATTTCTTGGAGGACGCATATCGAGGATAGCTTTCACTTTCTCTTGGTCAAGATATCCTTTGAAGTGATAACAAAACCAAAGAACTTGCCACTGGAGACTTCCAAAAAAGACTTGGTTGGATTCATCTTGAGTTGGTGTGCATGCATTAATTCAAACACCATTCGCAAATTATGGAGGTGGTTGCCCTTAAGATGACTTTTTACTGCGATATCGTCTGCGTAGCATTCCACTATTTTGCAGAAATAATTGCGAGAAATTGTGTTCAGCGCTCTCTGGTATGTCGCCCCTACATTTTTTAATCCGAAGGGCCTCACCATATAGAAGTATACCCCCAACGGTGTTCGAAAAATGTGTGTTTCTCATCGTCGGGGAGCATCTTGATCTGGTTGTAGCCTGAGAACCCATCCATGAAGGATATCTGCTATTATCCGTAAGTATTATCGATCATTACGTCGATGATCGGTAGAGGGAACTTATCTTTCGGGCATACAGAGTTCAAATTACGGTAATCGATACAGACTTGAACTTTATCGTTCTTTTTTATGACTGGGACAATATTAGCAACCCAGTCAGGGTGGTGTTCTTCGCGAATGAACCCATTTGAAATAAGCTTCTTGACTTAACTCTCGGTGGCCTCTATGATATCTGGTCGGAACCGTCATTGATGCTGCTTCACTTGCTTAGCTTTAGACGAGATATTTAGACAGTGCATAGCAACTTTAGGGTCCAAGCCTGGCAAGTCTTCATAGCTCCATGCAAAGACGTCAATTTGTTCTCTTATAAGTTGTATAAGAGATTGTCGTTCTTCACCAGACAGACTTTTGCTGATGAAGATTGGTTTAAGAGATGATTCATCTCCTAAATTAACTTGGACGACTTCGTCTTAGTAGATGGTTCACGTTGTTTGAAAAGTAACTCCCACCTGGTATCCATCTTTTGAGCCCATTGTTCAAGCACGATTGATTGGCCATCATCTGGAATTTGGCAACTGATACCATGTTGACGGACAAAGTTGCTTTGAACATGTCTCCAACGTTGGAGTCTGAATTCGAGAGGCACGAATCAGAAGAATGAGAACAATGAACCACTTTAACGTCTGATCCTTCAAGAGTTGTTGGGGGAGTAATGTAACCCAAACCGACACCGTTTTGTTGATAATAGTTCTCGGGTTTGCCGGGAGGAGCAAAGTGACGTATTGACAATCGTCGCCCTTGACAGTAGTTTAGTGCCTGGTCGCTTTTTATATCATATCCCATGTTCTGGATGATATTCTTGGCTTGCCAACTATATCGGTAAAGTTATATTTTTACAAAATCCTAGTCAGCTTCAGTATTGTGTTTGGGAGTAGTAGAGTCCAAAATGAACTTTCTTTCGCCAATTATTCGACCGAAGATGATCAATTCCTTACCTTTCTTTCTAGCTGGAATGATAAAATAGTGGATATCTTCTGGCCAGACTTTTTCTCGCTGACGAGTTGTCGTGACTAGCATACAAAGATGTGGTCCTATTCCATGCTCTAGGGCGTATATCGTATCTTTGTACTGGTTTACAGATTGGTAGACATTGGAGTAATTTAATGATAAATATTTACTTAGAAAGTATGCAAGTTCTTCTTCGGGGATAACATCATCCACTGAAGGTATATTATTTTGAGTATTGATATACTTATTGAGGGGATCATTGTTCGAAACCGCAGCCACAGACTTGGCCAAGTTCACCACATAGGGTAACTCATCTGGATTGGGAGGACGAACTTCAGCAGGCTCCATCTGAGTCGTTTTGTGGAGAGTGATGGTCAATGGTTAGACAATATCAAGATTCTTCTTTTTGACCCAGATTGTGAGAGGCTTGGGAGTACTTTTTGGAGTAGTACGTCCTTTGACTCGGATAACCAGGGGACCATCACTGGCGGATGAACTAACTTCAGCTTCGTCGTCAGTTTCGTTGTTGTCATCCTTAGAGGGCTGATATTGGTAAAGTACCGAATCTCCATAGTAGGCTTCAATACCCTTAAAAGGATCGACATCGGCAAACTTCGTCTTCACGATGCCATCACTGTTGACATACTGGAAGCACTGGTGAAGGGTAGAAGTAACGATCATGTTCTCGTGTATCCACAGACGTCCTAACAAGACGTTGTAGGTCACATTGGCGTCGATTACATAGCAAGAAACCTATATTCGGAGATCACCAATCAGGCACTTGAGGCGGATCTTGCCCAGCAGATGGCTTCTTCCAACATTGAAAGCCCTAATAGTTTTATTGGTTGCAGACAGCTTGTACAAAGGGATCCCTATAATTTGGAGTAAATTTCTAGGAATGATGCTGAGGGAGGAACCTGGATCGATATGCATCCGATCCACCTTAATCACCCCGATATACCATGTATAGTATAGAGGTCTATCATGACGATTATTTTTTAGTAGCATGTCCTCTTGTGAAAAGATGATATTGGGCACCACTTCCATAGTGCTATGACAGTGAGGACAGGAGACGGGGTCTTCAGCGGGGGCTTTAACTTCAGCGAGATAAGAGTCGTCATGTAGTAATGCCTCACTTAAAGATTCTCTTTGGAGAGTTGCAGTAGATCGAACAAAGACAACCTGGCACGTGTATTGGCCAGCTGTGCCAGTATGTCAAAGTTGTAAGACCGATCCATGCCTTCGGGAGTTGGTTCCTTCAGAGACTTGTCAAATCGCGTCCCCTTCTGCTTAGCTTTGTCGATAGTTGAGGACTTAGATGGACCAACTTCTGAACTTATGGGGGCAGCAGGAGCTTGAGAAGGTACTGTATCTTCTTGTACGGGATCATAAGTCCGTAGGTAGGTCTTCCCAGATCGTATCTCGCAAGATAGAACTTCGTAAATCGAAAAAGATACCATATGGCATAATTTGTATTTCTTGCCGCTCATTACTTTGGAAGACACCACCCCCTATGTCATTTCTTGCATAAGGTCTGGATGGACCCACATGATCTCACCATGTTCTGTCGTGAGTGGCACCAACGTTGATGCTGAGTTGTGAGTTGGCGGAAGGTTGACGACTTCCATTATTGCCTTGGGGATTGGGACTACGCCGTCTGGGACTTCTGTGGGTGGAAAGTCACAAAACTGAAGAGAGATCGTGTTAGAAGATACGATATTATCTTCTGCTTCGAGGTTGATAACTTGGTTGTCGATAAGCTGTTGTATCTTCTTCATCAGGACGATACAATCCTTTGTAGAGTGGTGCAAGTACTGATGATAAAGGCAGTACATGGGATCATTGAGTTGGTTCGCTTCTGTAGGATATCATGGTGGAGGCAATGTCAGTTTATTACCCTTCATCAATGTGTGAAAATGGTAATAACATCATCTTCATCAAAGGAGAAAGTCTCTTTGGGTTTGTCAGGAGCGCCCTAGGATTAGAAGCTCCCTTGGAAGTGTCGACCTTCAAGACTTCTTTTCCTTTACCCCACGGACAGGCATAGTTTGGGGGTGCTTGCTTTTGTCTTCAGATTTGGATGTCTTCAACCCCACTAATTTCAGATTAGGGACGTCATTTACAGCAGCATCAGCAGCCCCGATAAAAGTAGGCTATGTATCATACTTATGTATACCCAGACAGAACTTCACTGTAGGAAGGAAGTTATATCGACAAGTATCCATAAGCTCTGAGTCTGGTAATCGAAGGGCATCTTCAATGCTAGTCGCCTAAAGTGTTCGATGAAAGCCATAATAGACTCACTCGTCCTTTGCCTAGTGTCGATGAGGGTGGACATACTAACATGCATGCCACTCTCATAAAACCTGTTGAGAAATAACCTCTCGAAGTCTTTAAAGGAATTAATGCAACCGTCAGGCAGACTGCAGAACCATTCAAAAGCTACCCCCTGTAAGGTACAAATAAATAGTTTTGACAAGAACAGCCTCGTGCAAGGGGAGTTGGCGCATCCGGACTTAGTTCATGTGTAGGGGCAACCCCCACACCTAAGTTCCGTAATGACCTTGAAGTCAGCTTTGTGCTATACGCGGTAGAGTCTGTCTTTTTGCTGTGGGCGCATAGACCCTGGAGCATGCCCTTGGGCACATGGTTTCCTGAAGTCCTGGTAGCATGCCTGGCCCTCCTGGATGTGGGCGCATAGAATGGGTCACCAGAGCCTGGGCGTATGTCGTTGGGCGCATAGCCTATCGAAGACATAAGTCCTCTACCTAGATTTATGCGCCCACATACTGCTTTGGGCGCATAGCTCTGGGCGCATGCTTTGGAAAACATCATTGTTTTCTTCCAGTGTCGCCTTCTTTGTTTGTGAGCCTTGCTGAGTTTGTCCAGAGCATCGAACACTTTGATTCTTGGCATCGTAGTATTTTCCTTTGCCAAGTTTCGATTATTGAATACTCTGTTGTTGATTGCACAAGGGAGAAGTCGCTGGGCTAGTAGAGCCCGAAACGATATGTGCCTTCTGTAGCTTCCCTTTCCGAAATTCTAAAATATTTATTATTATTTATCTTGTTTAAATAGTGATTTTAAATTTTATAAAGAATTAATTATTATAGTTAATTGTTATATATATATACCATTATTGGTTTATTAAATTTCGTTGTTATTATTATTATTATTTTATTGGGATTGCTATTTAATAATATTATTTTTATATTATTTTTTTATTGTCAAATAAATATTATATATGAAATTGTATGTATATATAAAATATACAAATATAAAATGTATGTGTGTATATATAAATATATATAGTATACCTATACATATAGGAAAACATAGGAATATTTATGTTATTCCAACACTAGTATAACTAGTATTTTTGGAGTGTCCTTGTTCCTTGTTTAGTAGGTTCCAAAACTACAATGTACGGACATAGATCTAGTGCTGACATTTTTCTATACCATTGCCTAGTGGTATTAAATATTTCATGTACTATAGAACTTAACCATATGTTTTGGAATAATCTGGTATTGTAGCATGGAACAGATCAGGATAATTTGTGAAACTTTTAGTTTGTAAATTCAATCAAAACAAGAGCTACAAAACGGGAGACATAAATCTTTGCAGTGGAAAAATTAGCTATTTAGTAAACTAAATATTTTTAGAGTAAATACCTTGATATTTAATCTAATCTCAATTTGATTCAGATAGGATTCCTTCTAAAGAGGAGGCCTTATCTTTCTATATGATATATGTATATGAGAGCTATCTCTCTCCCACTCGTCTCCACAATCATACAATTCCCTTCCTCTCAAATCTAGTAACCTCACCCTCGCCACGAACCCCCCACCATGTCAGCCGCACACAAGCACCCTCGCCACCAAAACCATCACCGTCACCTTCACCATAACCTGCCACCAGCAACCAGCCAACAAGCAATACACAAAAACTGTACCGTGTCAGCCTACCCGACCTCGGGTCCGACCCCGGGTGTCCGTGCTCGTGTCCACATCCATTCTATTATCTTTGTGTGTTCAGTACAATATAATCCCACGGCAGGACACGAGTACACTCTCGTGTCTGACATCCCAAACCAGGAGAAGAAGAAAAAGAAGAACAATTGGGAAGAACCTAACCCAGCCCTCGAGTGTCGCCGTACGACTTCGCGTTGGCGCAGCCGACCGCCCAGTCTTTACCGTGCTCGAACCCAGCGGCCCACACCGTCCTCGTTAGCCGCCGACGACACCAGTTCTCAGCCGCCTGTCCCCTTTTTGGAGTCGACCACTGACTTCGTCCCCACGTGCTCCTCCTCGACTTCAGCGCCTCTGCCGCTGTTCTCCTGGCCGAGCCGCTATGCCTGCCCCTCACCCCTCCAGAGAGGCGCCAAGGCCCCGTCGCAGCGTTGCTCCGCCGTCTCGAGTGCCGTGCGACTCCCACCCTCCAGATCCGGTGCACAGCCGACCTAAGGCTTGAGCCACCGGGGTCGCCCTCATCCGTGTCGCGCATCGGCGGAGATCCGATGCTCGAGTCCGCTCTCCGTCCAGCGTCGCCCCTCTGGTGGGCTTGAGCTTTCGCCGCCGGCTGAGTCGACTTCGTCGTCGACGACGAACGCCGACCTGCATGGGCCGACATGCGTCCTTCCGAGGGCAGTGACCAGCTTCCGACGCTGGTGAACGCCACGGCTGCCGGATCTCCTCGAATCTCACCCCGACCGTCCAGGAGCGCCGCCTCCCTCTTGTCCCCTCGATGGTGCCCGCCCTGGCGAACAGCTCCCGGCGCTCGCCCTTTCTCTCTGCGCCGACCAGCACAGGTCCCTCGGTCAGTTCTCTTCTCCACTTCCCCCTTTTCTTCAACTACTGCTATTTAATTCCTTTTTCCCCTCTCTCTCTCTCCAATTGCAGTAGAGAACAGGAACATAGGGATTTTAATGGGCTTCTCATATGGTTGTGATTTTATTATTAGGACTAAGGGCTAGATTCAAGCCCATGAAACATGCTAAAATATTTTGGGCTAATATTTAGTGTGCTAATATGTTGGATTATATTAGATTATAGATATGTAATTAGTAAATGTTTGGGCTTGGCTTAAATATACAAATAGATTTTTCTAGATAAGTTTTTAAGTAATGTTGGGCTTTTATTATGAACGTTTAGATATTAGCTTTTGTATATTAGGAATGAGGTTTAAAATACTTTGTAAAGATTACATGTTATTTTGACTAAATACTATTAGTAGGTTTTATTCTACATATCTACAAATATTTTCTAAAAAGGTATATATCGACTACAAAGCTTATTTTCCTTAATCAAATTCTTTTTAGATTATATTATTCTTGACCAATGACTAACGACACTTCCCTATTTCTTTTTGCAAACTTGGACTCCGTTATATCAACTCTAGGCTAATCAGACCATTCCAGACTCAACGGACAATTTTGTGCACGGCTCGCCGGAATCCAACTTTGGACATACGGTTGGGTTCGTATCGAAAACCGGATCCGTAGACATGTAGTTTAACGACTTTAGAGACCGTTAACTCTGGCACACTTTTTGGTGCAAAGCGGGTCCAACGACGGACATCATTTTTGCCGAAATTATCGTTTTGCCCCTGTGTCCAGAATTGGACTTAAGGACAGGCAATCCTAGCTAATTTGACTATTCTGAGAACATTGGTACTGTTTATTTCAGTATCTAGAGACTTCTGCATGTGCTGACTGATTGTGGCTCATTGTGTGGTATATTACTATTAGTTTTACCAGCTAAGGACCTCAGACAAGTGCACTTTCTAATTGCTTTTCGATTCATAGTAGTCTTTTCATTTCATGTCTATACATATATCTTGCTACTTGTTGACACGCTCGTCACACGGAGTTGTCGGGAGGGGAAATATGTTAGTATATATGTGGACTACCCAGAAATATCCGAATATGTCTATTCTTGAATGCTAGCCGTTGTGCACGACACGTGCAGTGTGCCTTATTTACCCCCTAGCCGTCCACATGTTGAAACGGATATTTCACACCACCTAGATAGATGTCTTTTTATTAGTTTTTCCTTGTTTACTTCTCTACCGTGCTATGTCATCAGTTTTCTTACTAGCTTTCATATTCCATATGCTATTTTCATGTCTTGTTAATTCTATTATGTTTTCGTTTTATCGTCGGTTTGTGTACTTGTTCCATTCCTGACTGGAAACTATCATTTTTCAGGTTTAGCCGCGATCACTATTAGCACTGGAAAGATATGGGTATGCTGAGGCCAACCTAGAAATAGAAAGCAATTGTATCAATTTTATAAAATATAACATCTTGTATTTTCTTCAATTATAAATGTTGTAATAAATATAGAATTGTGAATGAGCAACAAATGTTGTACTTTGAGCATTTATTTCCTGCGTGCGTGACAGCGTTCTACCGCCGACTCTGCGACGTAGGCTGGCTTGGACATGTCTCATATCCGGAAAAGCGGGTGCGGGTCGTGACACCTTCTTCTTATTAGGAGCCTCTGTGGCAGAGCTATGCGCCCACAGGGGAGCTCCATGAACCCACGTGGAACGCCTATGCACCTACGTGACAGAGTTCTTCGGTTGCATATCTCCTACGACAGTGGCAAGATATGTACTACTAGCGTTCGAAAGCCAAGTCTTGCGAGACTTGTTCGGCTTAACTAATTTTGAGGGAGTAGAGAAGACCCTCGAGAGCATCTCTTCGAATTCCTACTGATCGAACTTCACGATCAACATCTTCTGAGTGGTTCCTACTTGATTGGTATCGGATTGCGTCACCAACTTCTCGTCAGAGGAAAAGGTAGTCCCCAGCAGAGTCGCCATTTTTGTGGACACACACAAAAAAGAAGAAAAAATGTTATCTTTTTTTATTAGCTCAAGGTACCACAAACCGAGTACGCCTGAGAGATCCTGTACTGAGGATCCCCGAGTACAAAATAAATTCTGGGGAATGGGACGATGGAGATCGAGCGGCAGTTGCTCCTTTACTCCGTTGACACTCCGATTACAAAAGTGGGGGAAAACCTAACAAAATTGCTAACTCTAGGCTCACTGGTTAGAAGGGCAGCAATTTTGCTCTTGAAATGCTCTCTGTTCTGTCTGTTTTTTGAAGAGGTATAAGACCCCTATTTATTGTCGTTTTGTACTGAAATGACTGTTATGCGCCCACAGGTAAAAAATATACTGATTTTACTGTAGGCGCATAACACCCCTTTGGGCGCATAGGGTGTAGGCGCATGGACACTGGATGATCGTAGGTAGATTGTGGGGTTGACGTGGCCGCATGCTTCAGTGCAGGATTGCTCGTGGAGACTGACGTAGCCGCATGCTTCGGTGCACGACTGATCGTAGATGTTGACTGAGTCGTAGGGATCTGCTGCCTTGGGCGCATAGTGTGGGAGTAAGTTTATGCGCCCACACTTGGGTACATGTTTGATCTGCATGAAAAAAAATATGAGCGCATAGCTCCTCTTCAATTATGTAGGCGCATAGCCCCACTTCGATCATGTGGGCGCGTAGCCTCCCTCAGGTTCTGTGGGCGTATAGCCCCCCTTTGGTTATGTGGGCGCAAAGCTTTTTTGTCTTCTTCATGTGGGATACATAGGCTTGTTTTTTTATGCTTCTACACCAGTCAGGTGTTGTTCTTCACGAATGAAACCACTTGAAATAAGCTTTTTAACTTCACTTTTGTTGGCCTCTATGACATCTGGTCGGAACTGCCATTGATGTTGCTTCAATGGCTTAGCTTTAGACGAGATATTTAGGTGGTGCATAGCAACTTTAGGGTCTAAGCCTGGCATGTCTTCATAGCTCCATGTAAGGACGTCGATATATTCTCTTATAAGCTGTATAAGAGATTGTTGTTCTTTACCAGACAGATTTTTGCTGATAAAGATTGGTTTAGGAGATGATTCATCTCATAAATTATCTTGGATGACTTCGTCTTCAGTAAGTGGTTCACGCTGTTTAAAACATAACTAACACCTGGTGTCCATCCTTTGAGCCCATTGTTCAACTTTTAATAGCTCAATTGATTGGTCATCTTCTGCAATTTGGTCAACTGACACCATGTTGACGGATAAAGTTGCTTTGAACATGTCTCCAATGCTGGAGTCTGAATCCCAGACGTAGGAATCAGAAAAATGAGAACAACGGTCAACTTCAGCGTCTGATCCTTCAGGAGTTGTTGGAGGAGTAACATAACCCAAACCAGCACCATTTTGTTGATAATAGTTCTCGGGTTTGCCGGAAGGAGCAAAGTGACGTATTGGCAATCGTCGTCCTTTAATGTAGTTTAGTCCCTGGTCGATTTTTAGATCATATCCCATGTTCCGAATGATATTCTTGGCCTGCCAACTATATCGGTAAAGTTATATTTTTTCCGAATCATAGTCAGCTTTAATGTCGTAATTGGGAGTAGTATTGTCCAGAACGAACTTTCTTTCGCCGATTATTCGACCGAAGACAATTAATTATTTACCCTTTTTCCTAGTTGGAACGATAAAGTAGTGGATATCCTCTGGTCAGACTATTTCTCGCAGACGAGGTGTCATGACCGGCATGCAGAGATGTGGTCTTATGCCATGCTCTAAGGCGTACAATGTATCTACGTACTGATGTACAGATTGGTAGACACCAAAATAATTCAAAGATAAACCTTTACTCAGAAAATATGCAAGGTTTTCTTCAGGGATAACATCATCCACTGATGGTACATTGTTTTGAGTATTGATGTACTCAATAGGGACATCATCATTCGGAACAGGAGTCACAGACTTGGTTAAGTTTACCACATAAGGTAACTCATCAGGATTAGAAAAATGGGGTTTGGCAGGTTCTAACCGAGTTTTTTGCGGAGAGTGATAGTCAATGGTGTAGAAATATCAAGTCGCTTCTTTTTACCCTGATTGTGAGAGGTTCTGAAGTACTTTTTGGAGTTGTACGTCCTTTGACTCGGATAACCAGGGGACCTTTATTGGCAGACGAATTAACTTCAGCTTCATCATCAGCTTCGTTGCCGTTATACTTGGGAGGCTGAGACTGGTAGAGTACCGAATCTCCATAGTAAGCTTCAATACCCTTGAAAGGATCAACATCAGCAAACTCCGTCTTCACGATGCCATCGATGTTGACGTACTTAAAGCACTAGTGGAGAGTAGAAGGAACAATCATTTTTTCGTGTATCCATAGTATTCCTAATAAGATGTTGTAGGACACATTGGCATCGATTACATAACAAGCAACTTTTGTCCGAAGATCACCAATCTGGCATTTGAGACGAATCTTGCCCAGAGGATGACTTCTCCCAGTATTGAAAGCCATGATAGTTGTATTGGTTGCAGACAGCTTATGCATAGGGATCCCTAGAGTTTGAAGTAGACTTCTGGGGATGATGCTGAGGGAGTAACCTGGATCGATATGCATCCGATCCACCTTAATCGCACCAATATACCCTGTATAGTATAGAGGTCTATTATGACGATTATTTTTTAGTAGCATGTCCTCTTACAAAAAGATGATATTGGGAACCACTTCCATAGTACTATGGCAATGAGGACAACATACCAGATCTTCAGCGGAATCTTTGATTTCAGCTAGATAAGAGTCGGCATGTAGTAATTCCTCACTTAAAGCTTTACGCGCCTCTTTGGAGAATCGCAGTAGATCAAACAATTATAATCTAGTAGGTGTATTGGCCAGCTGTGCCATCATATCAAAGTTGTAAGGCCGATCCATGCCTTCGGGAGTTGGTGACTTCAGAGATTTGTCAAATCGCGTCTCTTTCTGCTTAGCTTTGTCGGCAGTTGAGGACTTAGACGGGCTAGCCTCCGAATTTATGGGGACAGCATGAGCTTGAGAAGGCATTACACGTCTTCTTGTGCGGGGTCATAAGTTCGCAGGTAAGTCTTCCTAAATCATGTCTAACCAGATAGAACTTCATAAATAGGATAAGACACCATGTGGCATGGCTTGTATTTCTTGCCCTTTTTTGCTTTAGAAGACAAGGCCCCCTGCTTTATTTCTTACACGAGGTCAGGATGGACCCACGTAATCTCACCACGTTCTATAGTGAGTGGCAGAAGAGTTGATATCGAATCGTGAGCTGACGGTAGGTTGATGACTTCCATCATTGCCTTAGGATTCGAAACAACGCCATATGAAACTTATGCAGAAGGACAGTCACCAAATTAAAGAGAGATCATGTTAGAAGATATGACCTTATCTTCGGCTTCGAGGTTGATAACTCCGCTGTCGATGAGCTGTTGTATCTTCTTCTTTAAGATGATGCAATCGTTGGTAGGATGGTGCACGTACTGATGATAGAGATAGTACTTAGGGTCGTTGAGTCGGCTTACCTCCTCAGGACGTCATGGTGGAGGCAATACTAGCTTATTATCTTTCATCAACGTGTTAAAGATGGCAATAACATCGTCATCGTCAAAGGAGAAAGCCTCTTTGGGTCTGTCGGAAGCATTCTAAGAATTGGGAGCTCCCTTACAAGTATCCACCTTCATGACTTCTTGCCCCTTACCACCACGGATAGGGATAGTTTGAGGGTGCATGCCCTTGTCTTCAGATTTGGATGTTTTTAACCCCAGTAGTTCCAGATTAGGAACGTCATTCTTAGCAGCATTAGTGGCCCCGATAAAAGCGGGCCATGTATCATATTTATGTATACCCAGACAAGTATCCATAAGTTCTGAGTCCGATATACCAAAGGGCATCTTCAATTCTAGCCGCCTGAAGCGTTCGATATAAGCAATGACAAAATCATTCTTCCTCTGCTTGGTCTCGATGATGGTGGACATACTAACATGCATGCCACTCTCATAAAACATATTGAGGAATATCCTCTCCAAGTCTTTGAAGGAGTTAATGCAACCGTCAGGCAGACTGCAGAACCATTCAAAGCCTACCCTCTGCAAGGTGCTGATAAACAACTTCGACAAGAACGCATCATCTCTTGGTAAGTGCAGCGTCTGCATGTTGAAGTATGTCATGTGTTCACGAGGAGATGTCATCCCGTCAAACGAATTTAGCGTCAATAGCTTGTCTTTATTATGGCAAGTGACATTCTCCCATTCAGGAGGATAAGGTTGAGATATCCTATCTTTTGAAGCTCGTCTTTGTGTGAGATTGTATCGAGACGGGTAACAAGAAAATCAATTACATCCTGCTAGTTGAGCAGATGTTGAGAAACTACCGTTGTACGGTTGTCAGGTACTGTCGGCGAAGGACCACCCCCGAAATTCACGAGATTTGGAGGAGGTACAACGGAATGGTACTCCCTTTGTTGTGAAGGAGGGTTGTTGCTATGAATCGGACTAGCGTGTGCTGAGACGTTCGATTGAAGTAGGGGAACAATTCCAGCTGTTTGGACAGCCATGATGCTGGTAAGCATGTCAGTGATCTTGGCAAACGCCCTTTCAAGATTCTCCAATCCCTTGTTGATTTGATCACTGGCTTCTTCAGGTTTCTATCCATTTGTCATGTACGCAGATAGCATACGAGGATAAATACAGGAGACAATACAACTGGTGCTGATGTTGTCTGTCTCTGAGTTGACAAGGCCTTCGTCTTCAGGCAGGGGTGGTAGATAGTCACCGTCGGACTCGAAGAGATCATCGTCATCTGGAAGGCTACCTCCGGCGTAGAGGTCGTCTGCTTCAGATTCTGAGGGAGTACTACCCCTAGCTTGAGATTTTAAGGGAACACCACCCCTATCTTGAGAGTCCTCACCATCTATAAGGGATCTTGTTCTCGACCGAGTACCCATATAGACTCCTTCAAATGAAACAGCTTGCTGGCTGTTTGCTGGCAGAGTTCTTCTCATGTTTGCATAATTAAAAGAAAAGGTTGGATTAGTGGTCCAACTTCTTTGATTAGGGATACTGTAGGAAGGACCCCATGAAGCCATATTAGATGAGATGCATAACGGCTCTTCATCATCAGAACGATACAGTCGTCGAAACACAGACTGCCTTGGAGAAATTTTTGTTGCCTTGGAGCAACAACAGTTGATGATAATACTCATACATGGGTGCTCTTATTTGAAGAACCCTAGGGGGTGAATAGGGAAATAAAAAATAACTTAAACACAAGAAGAAATATATATCAAATAAAAAGATAAAGTAAGAAGATCAAACACAAGATGTATCCTGGTATCCTCGCTTGAGGCAATCCAATCCAGGAACCCTCTCCGTCTTAAACCCACTATTTAATAAAATAGTACATACGAGTTTGGATCTGAAGAACTCACCAACTTCAAAACGAGTTTGGATCCGAAGAACTCGCCAACTTCAACACACGAGTTTTCTTACGAAGGCTCGCCACCTTTAAAGAAATGAGAAGAGAACTTGTTGATCTTCTAACACTTGAAGATCGAAAATTATAACTCAGAAATACTCTAGCACTTTGGGAGAGGATGACAATTAATAGCTTGGTAAAGCATTAATGGTGGAGCTTTTGGTTGTTTGGAAAATTTATGGCAAGAGTTGGTGAAAGCTTCAAGAGAGGGAAGGCTTTTATTTATAGAGAAACCAAGAGTAGGTAGCATTTAATGCTCCTGGATAAAGGCTGACCGGCATACCGTCGGTATAACGGTCGAACAGTAACGGTCATATTAATATCCGTTGGGAGCATTTAATGCTACCATTAATGCTAGTCTTTGTCATTCAAAAATCAAATTTCATAACCCGGTATACCGTCGGTATGCCGCAGTATACCGTCGGTATACCGATGTGTGTCACAGAATATTTTGTAATAAACAAAACGGTATACCGTCAGTATGCCGGAGCATACCGTCGATATACCGATATTTGTCACAGAATGTTTTCTGGCACACAAAATGGTATACCGCCGGTATGCCAGAGTTTATCGTCGGTATTCCGATCAATATCACATAATGTTTTGTAGACGATAAAACGGTATAACGTCGGTATACTGGAGCATACCGTCGGTATGCCGACATTTTCTCATAGAAAGTTTTGTGCTCAACAAAACGGTATACCGCCGGTATGCCGGAGCATACCGTTGGTATGTCGTTCTATAAGGTATTGATTTTTGATTTTAAGAATAGAAAGCTTTTAGTATTGTCATCCAACCTTAAGTGTTTACAGAAAAGACCTAGACCTTGTACAGACTCGAAATCTTGAAGTGTAGAGAGCCATCTTTTCAAGGAGCGCCGGTCTTTGCTTCAGTCTTCAAGACACAGGTTGGTAATCTTGAGTGGCAGACTTTAAGTAGTAGAGCTTTTAAAATGATATTAATCTGAAAACAGAGAAAACTAAACTACGAAGATGCTGTTAATAATATCAAAATAAAATGTGCCAACAATCTCCCCCATTTTGATAATTGACAAAATAGAGAGATAGCATCTTCAGGGAGTGACTCCCCCGTAGGTAGACAACTCCCCCTTAATACGTTTTCTCCCCCTTTGTCACTTAGTCAAATAAGGGAAGGAAAATATAAAAGAAAACATGAAAATGGAACACAATATCATAGACAAAAGCATGTATTAATAGATAAAAGTTGGAAATGGAATACATGCGTGACAACCATAACAACTACATAATGTCATATGAAAAACTCTCCTCTAGGAGAGTTGGCAAGACAATAAAAGGACAGATATCAAGTCCCCGTAGGACTGCAAACAACTAGTAACAACCAAACACTGGTCCCCGAAGGATCGCAAAAGACATAAAAACAACCACAAACAACATAAGAAAACTACTTATTCGACATCACCAACATAAGAAAGTAACCCCAATTCATCAGTCGGATCATCCCCACCATCCTGAGCCTGGTGGAAAGCGCCAAAAGGATCAATACCGTCCGGGTACATAAAGCCATAGGCATTGGGATCGGAAAAGTGGGAGGCCTGGTACATCGGATCCTGAAGATTCAGATCCAAAAATGCATCTAGATCCTGAAGGGTGCGCTGAATAAAATATGCCTGGTCATGGAAGTGGGATTGGATCAGAGTTCTAAGGCCACGAGTGTGGGCCCGTATCTGCTCCTCTGCCTTAGCCATACGTATGTCGAAATACTGCTGTGTCAGCTGCATGTAGCGGCCGGAGGCAGGAGGAGTAGAGGCGGGTGCAGCAGGAGAAGAAGCTGGCGACTCTTGGGAGGACGAGGCACGAGATATGGAGGCACCACCGACGGAACGAGAAACAACGAAGAAGGATGGGACGCTGTCCGAGTAGCAAGGGGAGAGGTCGACTTGCTTGGCTTCCAAGATAAGAGTGATGAAGGATCCATAGTACAGATTCTGCTTCCCCGCAGGCAGGACCCGGATGAAGGCATGGAGAAGAGTCTTGGAGAAGGACCAAGGCTTCTTCGAATAGAGGTAGTATATGTACACCAGGGCGTCACCGGGGATGGCATCATAGTTGTCGCCCTTGGGATAGATGGTGTGGCACACGATCCTATGGAGCTCGTAATAGAACGGCTCTAGCTGGACGGAAAGGGTCGAGATATTATGAGGGTTTGGACCATTACAAATGATAGCACAAAATTTGTCAAAGGAGCACGCCGCCGAAGGATGAAGAGTAGCCAAGCCAGGCAGAGCCTCTCCTTTGTCCGGGATGCCGTGAATGTTACCGATGTCACGAGCCGTCAGGCAGAAATGGCGGTCGTTGACCATCGTCTCAATGGCGCCATGCTCGACGTTAGGAATCATGTTACAGTAGAATAGACGCACGGCGGCGGGGTAGACAGGCACCTGACGCCGAAGGGGGGAAGAGAGACCGGCCTCCTCAAAGAGAGAGACATGGCCGGGGAAGAGGTTCCAGTTAATGGCGCGACCTTTGTATACGTTATTGTGTACGAAGGGTTGGAACCAAGATTCGGCAGCCAATGGGGTGGTGAAGACCCGCTGGTCATATCCATGGGGTAGAGCCACCGGGGTAAAGCGATTTGAAACGGTAGAGGAGGAACGGGACGCTTGGGATTGGCCATGGAAGAGTGGAGAAAGTTTGGAAGGATGAAGTAGGGTTGTGAAATAAAGAAGAGAAGGAGGAAGAAGGTGGGTTTTTAAAAGGTATGGGGAAGGGGAAGAGTGGGAACGGTTGTAGAAGATGAGGGGGGAAAAGAGGTGGTTTTGAAATGGAAATAATGGAGGAGTTAAAGGGAAGAGGAAGGGGTGTGTTATTAATGTGGATGGGAAGTTATGGAATTGGGAAGAGGAAAGGAGGAGTTGGGTATTAAATGAGGAAATGATGGATGTGATGGGTAGTTGATGAGGGAGAAGGAATAAAGGAAGAATGGAAGAGTGGTGGGGCCCGAAAGCAGTATTGACTAAGTTGTCCGCCGCGGACCGGTATACCATCGGTATGCCAACGTATGCCGACGGTATACCAATTTTTGGCACAAAACATAATTCTGAACCAAAATCGGCATGCTGTCGGTATACCGCCGTATACCTTCGGTGTGCCGGCCGAGAAGAACTATGAGTCGAAATTTAAAATGCCCAATTCTTGGCAAAAAAAAACCAAAGCAAGCCTCCAGGAGAGGTTTGGTGAAAATATCGGCTAACTGATAAGTAGTATCAATAAATTCAAGTCGGATATCCCCCTTTTGTTGATGATCACGAAGAAACACGAAGAAAATGGTGTCTAATTTCAATGTGCTTCGTGTGTGAGTGACAAATCGGGTTTTCCGTGAGATCGATCGAGCTAGTGTTATCATATTTAATAGGGGTACAAGTATGAGAAATACCATAATCTATCAGTGTTTGGGACATCCAAAAAATTTGTGCACAATAACAACCGGCCGCAATATACTCGGCCTCAGTGGTTGAAAGAGCAACAAAATTTTGTTTCTTACTAAACCACGATACTAAGGATTTCCCAAGGAATTGACATGTGCTGCTTGTGCTCTTTCGGTCAATCTTGTATCCAGCAAAATCTGCATCCGAGAAGCCGTAAAGCTCAAAGGATGAAGATTTCGGATACCAAAGACCCATGTTAACGGTGCCTTTGAGATATCGAAAAATACGCTTGACGGCACATAAGTGTGATTCCTTTGGATTTGCTTGATATCGTGCACAAAGACATACACTAAACATGATATCAGGACGGCTAGCAGTTAGATAAAGTAAACTACCGATCATACCTCGATACTTATGAATGTCGACCGACGTGCCATCTTCATCATTGTCAAGCTTTGTCGTTGTTGCCATAGGAGTCCTCATTGATTTGGATGAGTCAAGTTCGAAACGCTTGGGGAGATCCTTTGTATATTTTGCTTGATTGATGAAGGTCCCTTTGGGTCCTTGTTTGATTTGTAAGCCCAAAAAGAATGATAGTTCACCCATCATGCTCATTTAAAATTCTTCCTGCATAACTTTAGCAAATTCTACACAAAGTGCATTGTTAGTAGAACCAAAAATAATGTCATCAACATAAATTTGAACCAATAAAAGAGTGCTATTATGGAATTTGATAAAAAGTGTCGTGTCGACTTTGCCCTTAGAAAAATTATGTGAATCAAGAAAGGAGCTAAGGCGCTCATACCAAGCACGGGGAGCTTGTTTGAGGCCATAAAGGGCTTTGTGGAGTTTGAACACGTGATTAGGAAATTGAAAATCTTTAAAGCCAGGAGGTTGTTTTACATAAACTTCCTTTTTAATAATACCATTTAGAAAAGCACTCTTAACATTCATTTGAAAGAGTTTAAAATCATTAAAGGAAGCAAAAGCATATAGCATACGAATGGATTCAAGACGAGCAACCGGAGCATAGGTTTCATCGTAGTTAATGCCTTCCTCTTGGTTATAGCCATGAGCAACCAATCGGGCTTTATTACGAGTCACTAACCCATCTTCATTAAGTTTATTTCGAAACACCCATTTAGTTCCAATAATGGGGTGATTGCTAGGTTTTGGGACAAGTTCCCAAACCTTGTTTCACTCAAATTGATTTAGCTCTTCTTGCATCGCTATCATCCAAAATTTATCATGAAAAGTATCATTAATATTTTTAGGCTCTATTTGAGAGATAAAAGCCACGTTTGCACAAAGATCACGAGTGGAGGATCTAATGCTTACACTGGAAGAAGGATCCCCAATGATAAGCTCCTTAGGATGATTGGTGACAAATCTCCATTCTTTTGGGAGATCCTTTTAAGGAGGCTCGAGATGTGGAGACTCTTTTGTTGGAGGTGTCACAACTTCATTGTTAGATGAAGAAGGACGATCTCCAATAAAGGAGTTCTCCAACCCAAATGAGATGTCATCAATATCATCGGAAGAGGAGAATGTAGAAGAGTTAAGTTCATTAAAAGAGACATTGATTGACTCTTCGACAACAAGACTTTTTTTATTAAAAACATGAAAACCTTTACTATGAGTATAGTATCCAAGGAATATTCCTTTATAGGCTTTTTCTTCAAACTTGCCTAGGTTATCCTTGGTATTCAAAATAAAACAATTATATCCAAAAACTTTAAAATATTCAATAGAGGGAATTTTGTCAAACCAAAGCTCATAAGAAGTCTTTTTAAAAATAGGTCTAATCATGACCCTATTTATAACATGACATGCCGTGTTAGCGGCTTCCGCCCAAAAATATTGGGGGAGCTTATATTGGTTTAACATAACCTGGGCCATATCGCCAAGGGTTCTATTCTTTTTCTCCACAACACCATTTTGTTGAGGAGTTCGTGGACAAGCAAAATCATGTCCAAAATCATTCTTTTCACAAAATCTTTTGAAATCGGCATTTTCAAATTCTCCTCCATGATCACTTCTAATCTTGTTAATAGAAAAACCTTTCTCATTTTGAATACGTTTACAAAAAGCAACAAATTCACAAAAAGTATCACTTTTGCAAGCAAGAAAAATAACACAAGTAAATCTCGAAAAATCATCAACTAAGACAAAAGCATAAAGCTTTCCTCTAAGACTAACAACTCTTCTAGGACCAAAAAGATCCATATGAATAAGTTGAAGAGGTCTAGAGGTACTCACAGAGTTAATGGATTTGAAGGATGACTTGGTCAACTTACTTTTCTCGCATTCTTCACACACCATATCCTTTTTGAAAGGTATACTTGGGAGTCCTCTTACGAGCTTCTTGGTGGCAAGACGAGAAATGGTATCCATGTTGGCGTGTCCGAGCCTCATGTGCCAAAGCCAACTTTCATCGTTTTTAGCAACTAAGCATATGTCATTGTTAGTGTCTTCGATAAGATATAAAACATAGATATTATTTTCTCTAATGCCTTCATAAATGATAGATCCACTTGAACTATCGGTAATGAAACATTTAAGCTTAACAAACTTGATATCATAACCATTATCGGTAAGATGACTAATACTAAGAAGATTGTGTTTAAGATTAATAACAAGACACACATTCTTAATATAAGGATAAGGAGAGGAACCGATATTACCATTTCCTATAATGTGACCTATAAGATTGTTACCAAAGAAGACGTGTCCTTCTTTCTTCATCGATAGCGTTGTAAATAATGAAGCATCCCCGATCATGTGCCTTGAACAACCGCTATCGAGAATCCACTAGTTTCTAGCATGAGAAGGACTCTTCACCTACAACATAAGTTAAAGATGAACCTTTTGGTACCCATGATCGTATGGGTCCTTGAGTGTTAGTCTTAGGAGCCCACTTAAAAACTTTTTTATCAACTAGTTTCCTTGTATGACAATAATTGGTCGTATGTCCAAGCAAGCCACAGTAGTTGCAAATTATAGAGGATTTAGAAAAAGACGTGTGAGTATCATGCATATGTGAATCTCTAGTGCGAGGAGTTCTATCATTAGTATTATGATGATAATAATAAAAAGCATGATGCAAAGTGTTTTTCTTAACAAATGGTCCTTTCCTTGTGTTAGAAAAGGACTTGTGCGTAGTGTTCATGTAAGAAGTATGCCTAGCATTGTGATGAGTGTGGAGGTGTCTTGGAGTATGAATGTCAGTAGTGTTCTTATTACCTAGTTTCTTACTCTGTACATGAAGATTATTATACTTAATAGAAGTATCATATTCTCTCCTATTAGCATCTTGAACTTTATGCATAGCAAATTTATAAGCCCTTCTCATGGATTGAATCTCATCATCCTTTTTCTTGATGGTGACAAGGGATTCTTGAAACTTGAGTCACAAAGACTCTATTTCATCCATGTCAGAAGTAGGAGATTTCCCCTTTACATTAATAATAATGCTTGAGAGTCTCTCTACTTCAAGTTGAAGAGCATCAACCGCTTTTAGAAATTTTTTGTATTTATTCCTAACACCTTTGTGCTCTTCATGTAGTTCAAGGATAGCTTTCTCCAAGTCATCATAAGTAAGAGTATTTAAGGAGAGATCATCAAGTACCTCATCGATTGCTATGAGACAAACATTGGCATTGTGTTTGCACTCTTTGTTGTTGTCGGAGTCGCTTGTGTCACTCTTATACCAAATGCTTGTGTTGGAAATTTCCTGGAGGACGAGCTTCCTTTGCTAGGCTTCTCGTACTTGCTTGAGTCTGTTCTTATCATAGGACAGTCCCTCTTGATGTGTCCGGTTCTTCTGTATTGATAGCACACCGGATCTTCCTCATTGTCCCGTCTGAAGCGGTTGGCTTTGTTGAATTTGAGGAACTTTCGGAAGTGCTTAGCTGTGAGAGCTATTTCTTCATTATCGTCCGACTCGTTGTCGTCGGAGCTATCCTTGGAGTAGGACTTTGTAACTTTGAGAGCAAGAGACTTCTCCTTCTCTTTGGCCTTCTCCTTCTCTTGTATGGAAAATTCCTCTTGATCTTTCATATCGAGTTCATGAGTCATAAGCTTCCCCATGAGGGTCTCAAGGTTCATGACTGTCAGGTCATTCCCCTCAATGATTGCGGTAGCTTTAGGACTCCATCCTTTTGTCAATCCTGTAAGGATTTTTCTGATCTTTTCATGAACATGATATTCCTTACAAAGAGAAGAAAGAGGATTAATAATATCACCAAAACGAGTAAACATGTAAGTAATAGACTCATCATGTTTTATCTTAAAGGACTCATATTCTTGCGTGAGTCTACTAATATTGGATTCCTTTACTTGTGATGTACCCTCGTGTGTGACTTCAAGTAACTTCCAAATCTCATTGGAAGTCTTGTAAGTAGAGATTATATTGAATTCACTACTATCGAGAGCACAATAAAGAGCGTTCATAGCCTTGGCATCCCGACTAGCAAGCTTCTTGGTGTTTTCAGTAAGTATGTCCCTAAGGATGTCAGATGCAACATCCTCAATAACTCTGGAAGGAGTAGGAAGACTATTTATCACACAATCCCATAAATCAAAATCTATGGACTTCAGATAAATGCTCATCCTAATCTTCCAGTAGTTAAAGTTGGTTCCATCAAATAGGGGAGGCCTATTTGTGGAGTGTCCCTCATTGTGGAAGGTGTTGATACTAGGGTTAGTGGCCATAGATCACTTAAAGGGTGTAAATCCAAATCAAGAGAACAAAGCTCTGATACCAATTGTAGAACCCTAAAGGGGGGTGAATAGGGAAATAAAAAATAACTTAAGCACAAGAAGCAATATACGTCAAATAAAAAGATAGAGTAAGAAGATCAAACACAAGATGTATCATGGTATCCTCGCTTGAGGCAATCCAGTCCAGGAACTCTCTCTGGCTTAAATCTACTATTTAATAAAATAGTACACACGAGTTTGGATCAGAAGAACTCACCAACTTCAACACGAGTTTGGATCCGAAGAACTCGCCAACTTCAACACACGAGTTTTCTTACGAAGGCTCGCCAGCTTCAATGAAATGAGAAGAGAACTTGTTGATCTTCTAACACTTGAAGATCAAAAATTACAACTCTTAAATACTCTAGCACTTTGGGAGAGGATGACAATTAAAAGCTTGGTAGAGTATTAATGGTGGAGCTCTTGGTTGTTTGAAAAATTTATGACAAGGGTTGGTGAAAGAGAGAGAAGGCTTTCATTTATAGAGAAACCAAGAGTTGTTTGGAAAATTTATGACAAGGGTTGGTGAAAGAGAGAGAAGGCTTTCATTTATAGAGAAACTAAGAGTAGGTAGCATTTAATGCTCCTAGATACAGGCTGACCGGCATACCGTTGGTATGGACCGGCATACCGTCGGTATACCGGTCTAACAGTAACGGTCATATTAATATCCGTTGGGAGCATTTAATGCTGCCATTCATGCTAGTCTTTGCCATTCAAAAATCAAATATCGTAACCCGGTATACGGTCGGTATGCCGTGGTATACCGTCGGTATACCGATGTGTGTCACAGAACGTTTTGTAATAAACAAAATGGTATACCGTCGGTATGCTGGAGCATACCGTCGGTATACCGACGTTTGTCACAAAATGTTTTCTGGCTCACAAAATGGTATACCGCAGGTATGCCGGAGTATACCGTCAGTATTTCGATCAATATCACAGAATGTCTTGTAGACCACAAAATGGTATACCATCGGTATGCCGATAATTTCTTACAGAAATTTTTGTGCTAAACAAAATGGTATACCGCCTGTATGCCGGAGCACACAGCCGGTATGCCATTCTATAAGGTATTGATTTTTGACTTTAAGAATAGAAAGCTTTTAGTATTGTCATCCAACCTTAAGTGTTTACAGAAAAGACCTAGACCTTGTACAGACTCGAAAACTTGAAGTGTAGAGAGCCGTCTTTTCAAGGAGCGCCGGTCTTTGCTTCAGCCTTCAAGGCACCGGTTGGTAATCTTGAATGGACAGACTTTAAGTAGTAGAGCTTCTAAAATGATATCAATCTAAAAACAGAGAAAATTAAACTACAAAGATGTTGTTAATAATATCAAAATAACATGTGCCAATATTGTTGAGGCACCTCATGAGACATGGTGAGCTCCCTCGCCTTACATTTATAATTTATTATGTCGTGCAAATCGGCAAAAGGGAGCTTTGCCTTAGAACCCATTTCACATGCATTGCCAAGCTTTGCATATGGGTTTGTAAGGGAGATTGGCATATCCAGACTTGGTTCATGTACAAGGTCAACCCCCACACCTAAGTTTCATGATGACCTTGAAGACAGCCCCATGCTATACGCGTTAGGGTCTGCTTTTTTGCTGTGGGCGTATAGACCATGGAGCATGTCCTTGAACGCTTGCTTTCCAGAAGTTCTAGCAGCATGCTTGGCCTTCCTGGCTGTGGACGCATATAATAGATCATCAGAGCCTAGGCGCATAGTAGTTGACAGTCTACAGAAGACAGAAGTCGTCTGACCGGAGTTATGGACCCACACTATCCTTTGGGCCTATACTTTGGGAAACAGCACTATTTTTCCACAGTTTTACCCTCTTCCTTTGCAAGCTTTGCTGAGTTTGCCCAGAGAGTCGAATACTTCAATTCTTGGCATCGTAGTGTTTTTCTTTGCCAAGTCTCAAGAGTTGAAGACTCTGTTGTTTATTGAACAAGAGAGAAGTCGCTGGGATAGTAGATCCCTGAACAGTATGTGCCTTCTCTGCATTGGGAGCTTCTGTGGAAGAGTTATGTTCCCACATGACAGAGTTCCCCTTCGGTTGCATATCTTTTACGGCACTGGCAGGATATGCAGCACGAGCCTTCGGAAGCCAAGTCTTGAGAGACTTGTTTCGCTTCACTGATTTTGAGAGAGTAGAACCATCCCTCGAGAGCATCTCTTCGAACACTTGTTGATCGAACTTCACGATCAACATCTTTTGAGTGCTCTCCACTTTAGTGGTATCGGATTGCGTCACCACCTTCTCATCATAGGAAAAGGTAGTCTCCAGTAGAGTCGCCATTTTTGTAGAACACTTACAAAAAAAGAGAAGAATCACTGTCTTTTCTTATTAACACAAGGCACCACAAATCGAGTACACCTGAGGATCCTGTACTGAGAATCCTTGAGTACAAAAAAAAATTCTAGGAAATGGGATGATGGAGATCGAGCGGCAGTTGCCCCTTTACTCCGTTGACACTCCGATTTACAAAGATGGAAGAAAACATAAGAAAATTGCTAACTCTCGGCTCACTGGCAAGAAGGGCAGCAATTTGGCTCTGAAATACTCTATGTTTTGTTCGTTTGAAGAGGCATATGTGCTCTATTTATAGTCATTTTGCACTGAAATGACTGTTATGCGCACACAGGTGAAGAATACACTGATCTTCTTGTGGGCGCATAGTATTGCTTTGGACGCATAGGATGTAGGCGCATAAGAACTGGATGATCGTGGGTAGATCGTAGGGTTGACGTGGCTGGATGCCTCAGCCCATGACTGGTCATTGATGTTGACCAAGTCGTAGAGCTGTTCTGACTTAAGCGCATAGTGTAGGAAGACAATCATGCACCCACCTATGGAAAAGTTATGTGGGCATATAGAATTTACTACATGTGGGTGCATAGGATTGCTACATGTGGGCGCATAGTCACTTCTTTACGAGGGCGCATAGTAAGGATATTTTCATGCTTCTACAATGACTTTGCATAACTAGGTGACTTAATTCTATCGATCATAACTATACATCAATCTTGCCTAAATTCTGATCTTTAGTCGCACCCATATCACTTCAATATTAATTGATCGTGCCTTAACCACTCTATGCATAGGTTATTACTTGATTTTTACTTGATCATGACTAATGATCATAATTCTATATTATGTCTAAAATATTGAACTTATTTCTTAATCGTGCTTATAGGATTTGGATCCATTCTCGATCATATCTAAATTGTCGTATTTGATCATACCATATTTGATCTTGCCAAAATAATTTTGATCATGTGTAAATAATGATTATATATAATATCGTGCCTAAATGATTTTGATTGTATTCGATAATCATCATGATCGTGCCAAATTGATTTGGTCCTGTATAAATAGTTTTTGGTTATAAACTAAATGATTTTGAATATCCTTAGTCCTGCCAAATAGCCTCATTTCATTTATCGTGCCTAAGTAAATCTACCTATCTTCTTGACCATACTTTGATTCTAGCTTTGATCATGCCCATCTTAAATTTTGAGGACGAAATTTTGTAAGGTGGGTAGATTTGTAATCCCTTAAAAATGATTTCAAACTTTTTTAGAATTATACAAACTTTATTCGAATTTATTTAAATTTTTCTCTAATTTTTTAAAGAGCCAAAATTATTTAATTTTGGGTAGCCATAATTTATTTAGTCATTGATGGACTAAATCCGTTGATTGGGTCATAGCCCATATTTTTTATCATGGCCCATGGCATATGGGCTATGATTATAGTTATATTCAACCTTGGTTTTTAGCTAATTAATTGTGCTTGTTAGTGGTCCATGGCAAGATAAGCTATGGACAATCCTAGAAACTTCCTCCCCTCACATATTTTTTTTATTGCCCTCCTTTCTTTTTACAAATTACAGATATTCCATGCTTCGCTGCCAAGCACCATGACAAAATATATTAGGACATTTCACAATCATTTGTCACACACATTTTCATTACACAAAACATATTACACATCAAATTCCTAATTCCTCTCCATAATCCCTTTCTAACCCTGTCACAACCAACCTTCGACCATCGCCGCCGATGATGGCACCACCCATTCTCTAGTTCTCCTACCGGTTGAGCTCCCCCAATATGTGACTCAACCCCGACCACCACATCATCCAACCACTTGACTCCACCACTACCATCACCACGCTGCTCCGACTCCTAAACCACCACTGTCCTGCCATAAGCCGCCACCAGCCTCCTCCACCCAAACCTGCCTTCTCTTTCCCCAAACATCATCACTACCGTTGCCACATCTACTCCAACCGCCCCAACACATTAGCCACTACTGCCACCACCATGCAACATCATAAGCACCACCGCCATCGCCACCCACACTAGCGGCACCGTATGTCCCTCGACGAAGCTCTTCTGCATAGATCCAGCATCCAGAGACCTCCCTTCACACTTTACCGAGCCTAGGTGCCACCGTCGATCTCGAACCCCTCCGTCTAGATCTAGGTTTGTGCCACCAGATTTAGGCCTTCTAATCGCCTCGTCTCCCCGGCCTCGTCTTCGTACGACATACACAGCAGCCCATCTGATCCGGCGAGCACGTATTGCCTCAATCCAGTGCCGTGTGCCCTAGCCGTTGCGACTCACCTAATTCCAGCCATCGCCTTCATCCGTGCAGCCGAAGTGCACCGCTTTGATCCAGCCGTACCGCCGGTGACACCCTCGGGCGACCTCACGGTGAGCGCTGAGCCACTCCCCCCTCTCATTCACTCTTCCTTTCCCAATGAGGCATGAGCCGGACCTCAAAGATTTTGAATAATAAGAGAGAAGACTTTAGCCTTCAAAGCTCATCACAAGAAATTCTCTAGCGATAAACTGATGATAATGATTCAAATAGTGAGGAACGGGCCCTACTGGTCAGGAACTTCAAAAAATTCTTGAGGTTAGAGAGATTAAATCGAAAGAAGGACCATCAAGATAACGATAATGAAGAAGCTATTTGTTATGCCTACAAGATGACAGGCCATATAAAGAAGGATTTCCCAACAGTTGAAAAAGGGATTCGCCATGAAAGACCAAGCAAAAGTCTAACTTCACACAAATATCCCAACACAAGCATATAGCATGACACTGAAGTGATCAACTCCGAAGAAGAAGAAAGTCCTCGTGAAGCTGCAAATCTTTGCTTAATGGCATTCGCAGATTAGATAACTAAAAACCCCCTGTATAAAGATTTTGTTTTTGATGAACTTTCTGATGTCTTCAATAATCTTCTTGAAGAACACATAAAAATTCTAAATAAATATAAGAAAGCTATAAAGGAAATAAAGAGGTACATGCTTGAGACTGAAAGGCTTTCCTCCTTATTGAATAAAATAAAAGAAACTTCCTTTAGTGACCCGGAAGAAATATATGCACTAAAATTGAGTTTGCATGATACTTTACAAAGCATTCAAAAGGATGAACAAGAGTATAGAAAACTCAATGCATAATATGAGATAGAAAAGAAGAAGTGCAACATAGTTGCGTAGAGACTAGACTTACTTTCTGCTAAATATGATGATATGTGTGCCAACTCTAAAAAAATTAGAGACTAGATTGTGTAAACAGGAAATACCTATGACTCAATCTAACATAAGACACGTGACTCATCACAAGGTCACATACGACAAGACAACAAAAAAATAGCCAAAAGAAATATTACACATAATCCCGCTTTTTTTGACAAATATCTATGAAAGTCACAACATACTGCTTTGCAACATGTTACTATTGTGGTCTGCAAGGGCATATATCACGATAGTACAAAGTTAGACAATTAATAGATATGAATATTTATGCATGGGTGCCAAAAGCTAACAATTCACGACCCTCAAAGAAATTGGTACCAAGGTCACAACTACTCGTGTTGTAGGTGGACCAAATGATACAAAGTTAGACAATTAGGGAATTATTAGTTGGGTAGTAGTGATATTATAAACTCTGAATGATACACTACAAGAAAAAAAATCCCTTTTACAACGTTGCAAAAACGTTGTAAAAGGTCTATTACAACGTTTAATAGAAGGTTGTTATATCCAGGGTTGTAAAAGGGGGATTATCTTCCACAATTTTTGTATGAACGTTGTAAAAATCTTGTAGAAATTTTTTTCGCAACAATTTATAAACATTGTCGAAATTTATAAAATCTGACAAAAAACTTTCTACGACATTCGGCAAGTATTGTTAAATTTCTTTTTAAAACGTATTACAAGTGTTGTAAATATAATTTCAACAACATTTTGCAAGTGTTGTAAAATTAACATCTACCACATTCAATAAATATTGTATATAAATTTTCTACAACAGTCTAGAAACATTATAAAAGAGTACATACAACTTTTAACAAATGTAATATATTTTATTCAATCATGTTTGCCAAAAGTTGTAATATATACTTGGATGCTGTAATTATAATATCAACAATGATTTAAAAGTATTATAAATAAACTTTACAATGTTTAGAAAAGTTATTGTAATGTTATCTTACAACAGTTTTGAAACGTTGTTGATTATGTTTCTATTTAAAAAAATACAATTTATAAATAAAAATATATTGATTACAATTGTACTAATACAAATACAAATACATTATATTATTCTAATTTTCAATCGGCTCATAAACAATCAGTTCAGACAATAATGAGCAAAAGGAACAAAATAACAATAACTTGAACACAATACACATTACAAAAGCAACATTTTTGTAAGACTAAATAAATATTTACATCTATATACTTGTAAAACTCCAAAGATGACAAACAATAGGGGATACTTAATTAACTTGCTGTTCAAACATCCAATTTACTCAACATCCTTTCAAATATAATGTCAACCTTCTAACTGTAGTTTGACTTTGATTTTATCAGTGATACAATCAGAGTATGATGATAGGGATCAAGAAATATTCCTAAACTAATATTTTTTATACAACCCTTTGCATTCCTCTAAAATTTTTAGCTAAGGTTATCACCAATAGCACCAAGGTCTGCCTTCGACCATGACACCAAGGATAGATGAAGACTGAGTGGGTTGCAATGGCTGTCCTAGGGAGTGATCATCATCTTCCATCCCACCTGTCCAAAAACATCTGACTGTACCCAAATTGCCGGAAGAATCGGCTGGGTAAGTAAGGCTCCAAAAAGATACAATTATGGTTACGATACACCAGATGTGCAGGACGAATGTTCTGCAACCAGAGGAGCATCTTCTTGGGCAAGAATTTGGGAGACACAGCACCATCAAGATGCACGGTGCTTACTTCTTCATTGGTAAAATGAGGAACAGACACAAAAAAGGAGTATATGTCCACTCGCGCCAGCGCCATCCGGCAGACGGGCATGGTGGTGTTTTTCCAAGGCATGCGGCGGTACTGATATATGATAGCAACATCGGCAATCACATCATCCTCGGGGCTAGGCCTCATCAGAGACTGGTAATGCATCAACAGCCACCCCATCAGATAATGGTATGGCAGCTCGATTCGTTAAAAGTCTTTCGTCGTGTCGTGAGCGATGACTTAGATGAGAAGGTACGGAGGCCACGATATACGCTGCATACCATCGTGGGAAGAAGAGCTAGTCTGGCCCCAAAGACTAGCTTCACTGCAGGGAGGATCAGGTTACGGCTGATTCTCTCGATAGCACCAGCCCCTCCCAAAACTACGCAGTTAGCCACACCATCAGGAATCCCGCCAGGAGAGCCTTGTCAGACATCTTCAGGGTATCCTGATAAAAATAATTAAAGGAGTCAGTTTGGCTCCCAAATCTGTCGCCCGTGGTTTTTACCCTCTTGGCGATCGACACCTGGTTCTGCACCTCCTTCCGGGTTCGAGGACGTCGGGGGAAAACCCGGCCTGAGGCGCCTAGCTCAAAAAGATAGCTAAGCCAGGTCCTGGTATGAGGAAGGTTCCCTTCCGAGCTATCGTTTTTCTTCTTTGATATCTGCTGGCACGTACTATGGTGGCATAGTAGTTCCCGATAGACAGCCACAAAGCCCGGGAACCATTGCTCCAACTCTTCGAATTCTTCATTCGTAGGGGTACACGCCTCAAAGACTTCATCTCCCCAGGACAGCATTGAGACTTCACGCATCTCGTAGAGGGCGAGCCCCATCTCCCCTCTAGGCATAAAGGTCTCCATTCGTCGGTTGTACATCTCAAGAAGGGCCATGAACAACTTCTTGTTCATGGGCAGACCATAACAGGTGCTCCGAATGGCATGATACAGGCCAATCTCGAGCATGAGATCCTTCTATGTCCTCAAGATCCATGAGGTCAAGTTGATCCATGAAGGGGTGGGGTTCGTCCAGTTCATCAGTGCCAACCGACCAATGGGATAGGACCCCTTCTGAGCAAGTTGGTTTATGAAAGTGTCAGCTTGGGAGAACCGAAAGTTGGGAGCCTGCACATTTATGAAGCTGCCCGGGGCAAACCCTATCACAGAGCGGCTGATCTGTAGCTTGCTTGCATTTACCGACCTCGATGTTTTATTATAGTGTATATCACTCACGAACATCCCCTGTTGGCTCAGAGTCAAGGAGTCCACCATTTCCTATCCATCGGCAGCATATTGAATCAAGATAGCGGGAAGTGACGCTCCAACTGAGGAATGTGGATCGCCATCCCGTTGGAAAAAAACTCTAACTTTCAGAGATATCTAGAACGTTGGGCTTCTTTACAGTCAGAGCATCCCCAAAGAGGAACGAAGGTTTCAGATGTGTACCCCCTAATTTTTCCGAGTTCATCATACTCAAGAGAAAGAAGAAAGATTGATTCCTGATATCCCTCAGCCTCTCCTCAGGTTGATCTTTGGTGATTTAGACTGTCACATAATCGACCACATGGTCGAACCTTACACCCATAACAAACCGAGCTTGGCCTACCAAAAGCTCCCCTGAAGGATTGACCGGCAACTTCTCTGAAAAAAACAAAAGCAAGAAGTCAGGAGATAGCCAGAGAAAAACCACTTAATGACTTTTGAGCTTATACGGCTCTATTAGGTGGGTCCTTATGCGGTTCACTTCATAAGGAGCTTATGCGGCTCTGTTTGGTGGGGCCTTATGCGATTCAGTTCGTAAGGAGCTTATGCCGATCTGTTAGGTGGGTCCTTATGCGGTTCAGTTCATAAGGAGCTTATACAGATCTGTTAGATGGGTCCTTATGCGGTCCAGTTCATAAGAAGCTTATGCGATCAGGTGACAACATTAATGCGGCTCGATCATGAGACAATTCTCATGCGGCTCGGTCATGAAGTAGCTCTCATGCGGCTCTGCCATGAAGTATCCCTCATGCGGCTCAATTATGAGACATTTTTCATGCGGTTCGGACATGAAGCGTACTACATGCGGCTCAGTCATGAGGCGTTCATGCGGCTCATACGGCACAGCTTATGCGGATCCATCATACTGAACTTGAGCAGTCCAATGAAGATGAAAAGCGCATTAACTATGCCAAAGCATGATAGGAAAAGGCCCGCGCATAAAACATACGACATAGCCATAAAAGTTAGGGTTTTATCTCATGCAGTTTCTTCTTAAAATACTCCTACCATCAATGGAAGGATAAACGTCGGGGTGAACTAAGATCGCCGAAGAAGAGGCAACTCCTTTGCCCTTCGCTGCAGCACTGGATGTCACGACCCGCACCCAGTACAAGGGCACGAGAAGTGACGAACGCCCAGCCTACGCCGCAGTGTCGGCGGTAGAACGCTGTCCTAAGTCTCAATATCTAACACAGTCTAAAATAAGCTCCGAATGGAGAGTAATAATAAGTAACTCAATCACAATACTAAGATGGAATAGAAGAATGAATCTCAAGAGAGTCACAGATAAAAATAAAAGTCTAGGTGTAAACCACCAGAATAAATCTCAAGTACAACTCATAAAGTCTCAAATAGATAAACAATAAAAATACTAAAGTCTCAGCTAGACTATGGGCAAGTCCTCAGCGACTGTGGGATCCTCCTGAGGGTCCACGTCGCGAGTGCCATTTAAGCCAATGCCAAAATAATTAGGGCAGTACTTCTCATCAATACCTATAAAATTTTCAACATGCCAGTCAGGACGGAACGAGCACATATCTCTCAACAGTTCATAGCAGGAATGGACATATAAAGCAAGCTATAGAAAATTATACATGAATCGCTGTAAAGAAAGTCAACAAGAGAGAGAAACTATACATGAGATATAATATGATAAATAGAGAAATTTAACCTTCTACGTGATTTAGAGCATAAATTGGTTATGTAAACGGTTTGGGTTGCACATGGATACATCTATGGAGTGCACATGGATACCTACTAGGGATAATGATCACATAACCAACTACACTCTCCTAGCCCCCAATCAATACACAAGGATCAATGTATGTTATGTTATTGCACATGGATGACAACTACTGTATACATGGAGCTCATATGGTCATGAGTGTACATGAATAACATATGAGTGCACATGGATAAATATGAATACATGGAGTACATGATGGCCATGATAAAGTACATGAACATGACATACTCGATGTATCCGAGGGGATAACATCGCATGAAAAGATCCATAGGGTACTAATCCGTGTGAACGACGTGTCAGCATCAAGTATACTAGTCTATAACAAGAGAACATATACAAAGAAGTATGCAAAGATCAGAGAATGTACTCGTCTGGCAAATTGAACTGCTGATGATGAAGTGTAGCTAAACTGAGGCAATGTAAACCTATTTAAAGTATACACATGTCACAACCAAGTCTAAAATATCAAAAGAATAGCTGCAATGCAAGACTATATGCTTCTAGGTCCATTTCGGTCAAAGTCAACCCTCGGTCAACTCTGGTCAAACCTGGTCAACGCTGGTCAAACTTGGTCAAACCTGGGTCAACTAGTCCGTCTACTAATTTCCAGGTCATACACAAAATTCTAGGTCATTTGGAGTTGGTTTGAGTTGAATTGGATCAAGTTTGACCCAAAGTTGACTTTTGTCAATTTGGTCAACTTGTCGGCCAATTCGACTAAACTAGGCTCAAGATGACAAACCAAATCTGTCCTAGGACTCCTATAGTTATATACACAACTACAATCTATTCTAAGAGAATTATCAAGCATAAATCTATATACATATAGGTATATACACACACATGTGTATATACAATACAAGCAAAACTTTAAATCTAACAAATGATGGTGTGTGTGTGTGCTGGTGCTTACTGAAATGAGGGAAAATCTGGGATTAAAAATAGAAAACAAAACCATGGTATACCACAAATTAATATATTATTATCTACATATATATACAAAGTAAGAAAACAACATATATATATATATATATATATATATATATATATATACACACACACAAACTCTTAAATGGAAAGATACGCAATGATGCGAGATAATTTAAAGAGTCTAAAATCTGGAATAATTCTCCCTCGACCCATTCTCAATATGTATGCATTAGGAATGGGTTTCAATGGGATTTTATATATATATAATTGAATATATGTATACAAAA
Source organism: Iris pallida (assembly GCA_029216955.1). NCBI lineage: Eukaryota > Viridiplantae > Streptophyta > Magnoliopsida > Asparagales > Iridaceae > Iris > Iris pallida. The sequence goes on along the minus strand of JANAVB010013395.1, from coordinate 7,300,098 downwards.
CTATATAGCAAGCATATATACTCATAATTAATGAAAAATTATGAAACAAAACCAATTGTTGGTTCCCACAAATCCAAAACCTCATATAAGTCCTGAAAACTCAAATTTTATAAGCTAAGAGGCTGGAAATCAAAATATCGCATTTAACTCAAAAAATCAAAATTTGAAGAAAACTCAACCATTTCACACAACGACCCAAAAGGCAAAATACACCAAACGAACTCGCGAAACTCGGCATACACGTTGGTCTCGACCCACGTGATGTGTTCGTATACACTCGGGTTTGAAATCGTGTCCGTGTCGTGTCCACAGAACGCGTATCGCAACTTCCCGATACAGCGTGGTACGCGTGCGTTCTCGCTCGTTTGAGCGCCGCACACGCAACAAAATGCCACGTGCTTGTGCACATAGCTGGGGGGGTCCTGGGGTAGGTCTAGGACATGATGACACGGCGACACGGCGCCCGAAGAGAGGCACGCAGCCCCCGCACCCGTGCGGCCTGCTGCGCGCGCGCGCCCGTGCGCTCTCCTGCGCGTGGTTCCGACCTCGCTGCTCCCTCGTCGGGCCACGCCGCGACTCGGGGTTCGTCCTACAGGTTGTCTAGGTCTAGGTCGACATGTTTCGGGTCCTGGAACGGGCCTTCGTTGCGTCGTGTGCACGCACGAAGTCCGTCTCCGCGACAAAAAAGACAGGCTGAATGCACAGTGGCTGAGCAGTGCATGCACGATTTCTCTGCGCTCGCTCAACGAAAGGTCATGAAATTTTACGAGCATGAGGGAAGAGGTTGCCCCCATGTGCTCACAAATTTTCACAAATAAATACGCTCTGTGCATCGAGAAATCACACGCGGACAGCAGGGCACGCACGGCCTCGTGTACGGGATCCGTGCTCGTGCGTCCGTTGCCCGAAACGCTGCTGATACGATGCCAAAACCAAAACCGTCTTTACGAAAGTTTATCAAAATTATATTATCTAAACATCCATGAAGTCAGAATCGAAAAACAACAACTTTGTATCCTAAGCGGCATTTCATCGAACACGTGCCGTAAGGGACGACACGTGTCCGATACCTCCATCAAACGGAGTCAAAATCTTACCAAATTTCATGGACAAGACTAGGGCACCTATATGGATGCAAAAATGAAAGAAAAACCAGATTTGTAATGGTAGATTAGGGTTTACCGATTGAGTATCAAAACTCAATGAACGGGGCTCCTCGGTTGTCGTGTCGGTCGATTTCCCTCTTGCAAAAACCTCCGTATCCACTCTAGAAGTGCTCCAGCAGATCCTTCTCTCCTCGATGAGTGCAACAGAGTTTGTTTGGGAAGAAACGGACTCCGAATGAAGGAATTATGAGTTTTGGAGAGGTGGATCTTTTAGGGTTTCTTTGTGGAGGCTACAAAACTTCACAAATGAATGCAAAGGGGAGGGGGTGCTGCTATGTTGGGTGGCCAAGGGGGTTCTCTAGGGTTAGGGTTTCACTTGGGCCAACTCCTTCTCAAGTAGAAATGGGCCCAAGTCAAAAGCTTAAAGGCTAACATGCAAAAAGGCTAAATTAAATCAATTAAAGCCTTAAAATCATCTAATGCATAAAAATAAATTCTAAAAATGAAAATAACAATTCTAAGGCATGGTTAGTCCCTATACAATGTCCCCAAAGGTTAAACCAGTTGCTAGCACAAACATAAGTCAACATATTCAGAAAATCACAAAAGGCCAAAATGGCTAAAATGACTAAAATCATCTAAACCACTCCAAAAATAGAGATTAAAACTAAATAAATTTTTAGAAACAAAACGTGAATTTTAATTACATTATTAGGCTTCCCGTGAAGGTTGACTAAGGTCAAACTACCAAGTCACCAGTCTGCAACCAATCAAATCATACTGCAATCAATCTAATTAACAAATAGATAGAAATTAAAAATAAGAATCATAAAAATTCAAATAAATCACAATTACTAAAATACCCTTAAAATTGAAAAGTGAGTGTGACAAATCTACCCTCCTTAAAATAATTTTATCCTCAAAATTAAAATGATCCTACTCCTTCTAGGTCAAATCCCCAACAATCATGGTCTTAAGAAAACTTATCTAAATCATGCAGTTGGAAAGATATCATACATGATTATGGCAGGTAATCAGTCTGGGGTCAAATCTAGCCACTATAGTCATACTAGATCAAAAGTAGTCATAAGGTATCAAGCATACAAATATTATGGTAGGGTACAGTAATCATGAAGATAAGATAAGGTATAGGTCAAGAACTCACCTCTACTAGGTCTGGTAGCTGGAACTCTCTCTTGGAGGTAGGCCTCGACTAGGGGCAAGTGTAGTAGGATAGTCTCGTATCTTGTGTGCAGTTGACCCACAAAATAGGCATAATCCTAGTCTCTTCCTACAGTCCTTCAATATGTGCCCAAGCTTCTTACAGAAAGTACAGGTAGGCACCCACTCAACTGGTCTTTGCTGGATAGGAATCTGAACTGATAGGCTGGTCTAGGCTGAAAGCCTGGGTACTCCTAAGGCTGTGGGTATAAACTGCTCCTCGCTCTCTTGGGCCTAGGCTCCTCCCTCGAATGCATGTAATCCCACAACAGTTGAAAACCGAGACTCTGCTCTCTCATAAGCTCAGCCTGAAGTCTCTGCACCTTTTGCATATCCTGATGAAGTCTGTAAATATGAGCTCCATCGGGAATGGCATGGGGTACCACTCAAGGAGGCAAATGAAGGCCCTCAGTCTCCGGCTGAACTGCAGTCCTCTCCTGAAGGATAGGAGATGGAGGAAAATTCTCTGGTGAGACTATTAACACCTCCTGAGCAATAGAAGGGGAAAGTACAATCTCGGTCTCATCCGGAATTGCAGCTGTGTACTGGGGACAGACTCTGGTCGTGGGTGCCATTCTGGAAAAGATAAGGAAAAAATAATAAATCATCGGGCTGTAAGGCAATCTATCATCCTATACAAATACTGGTGATAAAAAACAACTAAAATTAACCATAAAGCGTTAATATTCTAAAGATGATCAAAATCGAAAGTTTAAAGCACGACTGACAATAACACTGAAATCCAAGCACACTATATATATATATATATTTATATATATATATATATAAGAAATTTTAGTCTCAATATGATATAAGTTGATCAAATCCAGGATGAATCGAGGTTTGGGCAAGATAAAGAACGAGGTCATTGAAGTCTTGGCATGAGTATCCAAGATTTGGAAATCCATGTCCCAATTGAATATATTCAATTGAATAATGTTCCAAACATTGGATGATAAGAAGAATGACCAAGGCGATTGTTCGCGATAAAGGGTTTAGAATTCAACACTATTGAAATCCTAAAGAATACTGCGAGGACATGGAAATAAGCCACTATCCTCCTTTTGATAAGCTAAACGTGATACCCTGGGTTGACCTATTATGTATAGTGCCTTGTCTTTCTGAAATATGTGAAAGATAAAAGCAATAAGAGTTCAAAGACAATACTATTGAGTATAATATGTGGTTCATAGATGACAAAAATAATTCAAGAAGAATTACCAAACTGTCGTGGATGAGACTCTAGGACAAGTTTAATGCCTCTATCCACGTAGAGTAATATATGAAAGCGAACCAAGGTGCACTAGGTTGATCTGACCATCATACACCGGTTCTGATTAGACAATATGTTAGTGGGTCGACCCAATAAAATATGTTATGATCAAGCTCGAAAAAGAGATAAGCTTGTAAAACTAAGGCTAAATTAGCAACATAAGGTAGTCAAAATATAAGTAAGGGAGATAATAATGAAGAAGAAAAATAGTCCAAGATCATTAACTAAGCTGGTCAAGCAATCAAGATAAGGTACAAGGTTGAGCATTTAAGGAACAAGAATAACACCATCCCATGTCGGGTCGAAAGAATTGAGTCATGGTTGGATCTCGAATTTAAGTCAGAAAGTAATTTAGTATCATGGTAAGGGTTCAAGAGGTGACAAGTAATACAAGAATAAAGGAAATCAAGTTTAAGCATAAAATAAATTTAATTAAGAATTTAGCGAAATAATTTAGGGACACAGTTCTAAAGGAAGAATACTGTTAAGGAACGATCAAATACAAACGGTTAGAAAGTCACAATAAAAGATCTAGATTTGAGGAAAGGTTGAGTAAGTCAAGATTGAGATACAGTCACATAGTTTGGCAGACGACTAACAACACTTGAGTATATACTACTGTCATAGTCATGAGTGATATGGCAATTAGTGTAGAACACTTCTATCTCATTCAGGTTACCCTGGTGGCCTACCGTTACATTCTTTTAAAAAGAAATTTCAAAATAACCACCGCAATTTGTATTCACTTTAAGTCATCCAATCTAATCACGACTAACATTTAAATCCTTTTCATAAATCTCATAGTAACTTTTATCACATTACTACTAACCTTTCCAAAATTTAACATTGCAATCAAACTTTAAACTCCAGAGATAATGAATCATGAATCCATAAAATTCTATATCACTTCATAACTTTAAAAACTCCCAATTTGTCTTAAATAATCCTCAAAATAGACACTTAGATTATCACGACAATCTAGCATTTATAGCTCAGTATTTTAACGTACTTATCAACCATAATTTCTCTTTCTAAGTCATTGAAACATAATCACTACTTCTTATACCAAAATCTGGATAGATTTTTTTTTTAAAATCTTTAATCAATGAATACTATTTCAAATTTGAGATTTTTTTTCTTCCAAAACAATCGTTTTTATATCTTTCCAATCTTTTAAACCAAAATTTTAATATCATTGCTTCCACTTAAATTTGAAATTCAATAATCATATATATCGCAACTTATACGACTCAATTTAATAGTTCATACAGCCACCCCCTTTTTTTATCATTATCAAACCAATCTATATACGTTCAAAGATGTATAATCATAATCCAATAATTCATGAATCACATCAATTCCTGAAATCGATTTATATAGATTCTAACTATTCTCCTCCAGTATCAAAATAAAATTTTTAATCCTCCGATGATTACTACTTAGAATCTCAAGATAAATTTCCTTGGTAATATCCCAACTTACAAACTACTAATCATTAAATCATCCTTTTAGAAAAATGCCCTTATAACTTAATCCAAGTCTCCGTGTATTCCAATCCATTAATATAATCCTCCTAGCCATGTGTTTGACCAATGAGTATATAGAAGTGTAGCCATCTTCCTAACCATTATTAAGCACAAAAAAGTAAGGGTATTGGTGAAAAGAATTCAAACAAGTTGCAAGAATCAAAGGAGGAAGGTGGATTAAAATAAGGGAAATGGAATTTAAATCGAAGCTCAAAATGAGATCCTCAAGGGTCGTCCCAGGAATCTCTCAGAAAATTCTAATGGTGACTGAGTATCCTCTCATTCTAACACCTTACTTTCTATATTCTATAGCAGGCTCGTAGCAGTACAACTAAGTCGTTGTGCTAAGTAGATATCGTACTAATACGAATCTCGACCTGCATAGACCGGAGAGATGAAATCGTGTCTCCATAACTATCTTGAAGACAGATCAAACAAGGAATCAGTTACTAAAAAAGAAGCAAAATCATCAAAGGAGGACAGTTGTTTTCAAATGGAGACAACTAACAACAATAATTTGATAAGAGTTTTTCTATGTGATTGAGTACCTTAACTTATATCTTATATCCTACTACAGGCTGTAATGATACTCTAGTTCGAGTACCACTACGAAATCACATTAGTTGTGTTATGACTGACCTGCATGGGCCACCACTAAAAATGTGTCACGAACTGCACCCAGTGCAAGGGCACAAGAAGTGACAAACGCCCAGCCTACATCGCAGTGTCGGCGGTAGAACGCTGTCCTAAGACTTAATATCTAACACAGTCTAAAATAAGCTCCGAATGGAGAGTAATAATAAGTAACTCAATCACAATACTAATATAGAATAGAAGAATGAATCTCAAGAGAGTCACAGGTAAAAATAAAAGTCTAGGTGTAAACCACCAGAATAAATCTCAAGTACAACTCATAAAGTCTCAAATAGATAAATAATAAAAATACTAAAGTCTCAGCTAGACTATAGGCAAGTCCTCAGCAACTGTGGGATCCTCCTGAGGGTCCATGTCGCGAGTGTCATCTAAGCCAATGCCATAATAAGTAGGACAGTACTCCTCATCAATACCTGTAAAAATTTTAACATGCCCAGTCAGGACAGAACGAGCACATATCTCTCACAACAGTTCATAGCAGGAATGGACATATAAAGCAAGCTATAGAAAACTATATATGAATCGCTGTAAAGAAAGTCAACAAGAGAGAGAGACTATAAAATGAGATATAATATAATAAATAGAGAAATGTAACCTTCTACGTGATTTAGAGCATGAATTGGTTATGTAAACGGTTTGGGTTGCACATGGATACAGCAATGGAGTGCACATGGATACCTACTGGGGATAATGATCACATAACCAACTACACTCTTCCTGTCCCTAATCAATACACAAGGATCAATGCATGTTATATTATTCCACATGGATAACAACTATTGTATACATGGAGCTCATATGGTCATGAGTGTACATGAATAACATATGAGTGCACATAGATAAATATGAATACATGGAGTACATGATGGCCATGATAAAGTATATGAACATGACATACTCTACGTATCTGAGGGGATAACATCGCATCAAAAGATCCATAGGGTACTAATCCCTGTGAACGTCATGTCAGCATCAAGTATACTAGTCTATAACCAGAGAACATATCCAAAGAAGTATGAAAAGATCAGAGAATGTACTCGCCTGGCAAATTGAACTGCTGATGATGAAGTGTAGCTAAACTGGGGCAATATAAACCTATTTAAAGTATACACATGTTACAACCAAGTCTAAAATATCAAAAGAATAGCTACAATGCAAGACTATATGCTTCTAGGTCCATTTCGGTCAAAGTCAACCCTCGGTCAACTCTGGTTAAACCTGGTCAACACTGGTCAAACCTGGGTCAACTAGTCCGTCTACTAATTTCTAGGTCATACACAAAATTTTAGGTCATTTGGAGTTCGTTTGAGTTGAATTGGATCAAGTTTGACCCAAAGTTGACTTTTGTCAATTTGGTCAACTTGTTGGCCAATTCGACTAAACTAGGCTCAAGATGACAAACCAAATCTGTCCTAGGACTCCCATAGTTATATATATAACTACAATCTATTCTAAGAGAATTTGTAAACCCCCTAAATTTTTTTACAAAATTTTTTTTTATAAATTTGATTTTTAATTTTTGCCCTGTATTGTACGTCGCATAGTCGTATTTTACGACGAGTACGAGTTCGTATTTTTGTATGCCTCGTCGAGTGCGAATATGTGCGAGATACATATTTTTGTAAAACATTTATTTTAGAAGCTTGGTTTTCAAATAATAAATATTTTTCGATTACTTAAAATGGTAAAATGCGTCGCATTGGAAATTTTGAAAACTTATTTTAGAAAACTATGTTTCAGTGCTAATGAGGTGCATAAATTTAGATTTCATATATATGTCTATTTTTGAAATTAATTAATATTAATATTTTATTAAACAAAAAGATATTTAAAAAATACTTATTATTTTCGAAATTATTATTATTGGTATTTTGGAAAATATATTTGAAAACTATTGTGGCCATTTTAAATTTTGATTTGATTTTATGGTTCTAATTTAAAAAGTTTAAAGGTAGAATTTATATCTAAATTTGAGTTTAGATTAACTAAGTTTAAATTAGAATTTAATTTAGATTTGATTTATATTATCTATTAGGATTTAATCAAATCCCAATCCCTATCCAACTAGAATTCCCACATCCTATAAATAGGCAGGTACTCTTCCATAGTCTTCAATCAACCATCCATATTGTTCATCGTGTCTGTGCCTCTACATCCACTATAATTTCCATTACAAATACATTGCCCCCGTGTCCGACAATCCCGGACACCTCTTTTCATCACCATCAACGTGTCGGACATTTCTCGACACGACACGTCTAATTCCAATTACTAGCAAATCCCTAATCTATCTCTACCCTAAACATGAGCCGACTTCTTGTCGACCTTCGACTTTTCTGCACCAGAATCCCAGCAAGCACCCCCGTCCCACCGTCATCACCATCAACGCCATCGCCATCATCCACCATCCCAGCCAACTCCGGCCAAATCCCTAACATCACCGCACCGCTCGCCTCTCTCACTCCATCCGCCGCCCGCCGGTCTCACACGCCGGAGTCTCCGCCGACCCCTTCCCTTGTAAGAAACCCTCTCTTCCTCCTATCTCTCTCTCTTTCTCTCTGTTACAATTTGGAAAGAGAGTATTAATGTTGTCATTGTTAGTTTTATTATTAGTATTATTATTATTAATTTTACTGTTAGTATTATCTTAATTAGTTTCACTGTTAGTATTATTATTATTATTATTATTATTATTATTATTATTATTATTATCATTATTATTAGTATTAGTATTAGTATTATTATTATTATTATAATTATTATTATATTTTGTTAGTTTAGTAACAGTCTAGGAATACTTGCATTATTATTAGGATTACTGTTATGATTACTACTATTTGGTAAAATATCTAAGTATAAATAAAAGGGTATTGTAATATTTTTCTATAATTAATATTAGTAGTAATATTTTGGAAAATATATAAATAAGTATAGTAAGATATTTGTGAAAAACATTAATTAAAGATATTACGTAGACAGTCCTTTAAATTTTTATCTTGCCCAACTTAGTTTAAATCTAAAACTATATTTTTCTAACAACTAAAATATATTCTTTTATCTCAAAAATCATATTTTACAAAGTTAGTCTAAAAACGATCTATAATTTTTCAAGTATTTTCCTAGAAATTATTTGGACTAATAAAAATATAAAGTCAAATATTATAATATTTCTAAAATTAGTAGAATTACTTATCTCTAGAATTTCTCTTCGAATTATCCCCATTGATCATGACTAATCGTGGGTCCTATTTTCTCGTGACTTCGAACCCCTTACATACTGGCCTTGACAATTGGACAGAACAAGACTTGTTGGATCATCGTACCACGTCAGGCGACACCCCTGGCAAGACACCTTGCCTTTACTATTTAAATTCTTGCCCAATATCATGCATGCTTTTTCTTTATGTTGTTCTTTCAAAATTATATATATATGCAAATTATTTTATGAAATTGGCTTAGAGTTAAGCGACAACCATGTGTTTAGTGTATCTCATAAACTGTCACGATGTGCCACGGGTTGTGTGTGAGTTGTGAGTCGCATATAGATACGGACTTGCGTACCGACCATTCATCGGTGCGTACAGGCCGCGCGTTTGGATATAACTGTCAATAGATTTGTAGAAGACTTGGCAGTTATTAAGGATTAAGCAGTGTCGTGGAGTCGACACATGTATAGTATCATGGGGAGGGGGGAAGATAGTTATTAGTGTAGGGGCTACATGTTCAGTACACACATAGATTTGGGCCGATAGTGTCTCGGATGAGCGCTACTTACTGCCCCGGGGCCGATAGTTCTCGTATGAGAGCTACTTTCTGCCCATGGTCGATAGTGTCTCTTATGAGCGCTACCTACTACCACTCTCTCTCCATCTATGCTGAACACCTAAGCTCCTGCGTAGAACGTTGTCTTCTCAAAGTGTATATCACATAGAATGGTTAGGAACCTTTACGCATGTATATTTTCTATTGAGCTCTTACTATTCAGTTATGGCATGATATTATGTGTCTTGTTACGTGTAAACCCCCTGATTTTTTTAGAATTTTCTTGATAATATTTTAAAATTTTTAAAGGCTTATTTATTTTCTTTTCATATTTTTAAAGGAACGTACATACCAAAGAGTTTTTTTTAGAGATTTGTATTTGGTGCAAAGTATTATTATAATATTAAAAAAATATTTTAAGAATATTAGAATTATTACAATTTTTATTTTACGTTATTAAATAACAAATTATATTTTTATTGTTTTTAGTTTATCATTTAAATGAGTTACCAATAAAAAGATTTTATAAATATATAAATTTAGGTTATAAGCAAATTATTTGTATTTTATTTTTCTAGTATTAGTAATTTGTATTGTATTTTCTAGTATTAGTATTAAAAATATATAGATATGAGTATATATATATATATATATATATATATATATATATATATATATATATATATATATATATATATAAGCACATGTATTTATATATGTGAAAAAAAAGACATAGGCCACTGTACCCCGAAGGGAACAGTAGCGGATTCTCTCAGCCCACAGGGCTCGGCCCAACCTGTTGGGCCTAACCAGCCCGACCACCCGCGAGTTTTCCCCAAAGCCCGACCATATAGCTCAGCAGCTATATAACTCTAACGTGTAGGAGAAATCTTCGACCACGAAACCCTAGCAAACCGTCTCGTCGACCCCGAGGATCGATTCCAGCGTGACCCGCACGCTCCGGCGCTTCCATCCCGCCGCCGACGATCGTCCACCGTCGCCTGAGCACCACCGGGCCGACCAAGAACAGAGTAACTCTGTTCTACTCGACCGCAGATACGCCAACTTCCCCCTCGTCGTTCTTCCTTCGTACTCGACTAATTTTGATTTCGTCAAATCCTACATAGAGCCTATCTAACCCTCTCGAAACCCCTTTTTTTAGAATCGAGCTAAAACCTATGTATCTCTCGGGAACTCGAGCCAAAGTTCCCAAAAAACTGTCGGAATAGAACAGTTTAGAGCAGTCCCAACCCATGACTTGGAAGCCGATTTTCGACCCGTATACGGAGGGTTTCATCAAACCAACTGAAAATAGTGAAACACAACATATACGGGATTGAGATGCACTGGTTAGATTTATTTTTCAGTAATTACACAGGAAGATAATTAACGTTAAAGATTCGAGAAAATCTTTTTTTAAAACTATAATTTTAGGAAAATTTTCCCGATACGGTGTGCACCCCGACAAATCGGGCGACGTGGTCGTGCACTATACACATCGAAAGGCACGTATGGATGTTACCGACGTATGGGAACTGACGGGACTCGATTTCGTTGCGCGTGCGCGACGAAATCAGTGCGTATCCGTCGAGATACCCCCGTATCGACGTTTTGCAAACTTGACCATAACTTCATGCACGTTCGTCGGATCGACGCAAAACTTGGGCCATCAAGACCGTATCGATTTTTTGGTCCTGTATGCCAAGTTTGGTCCGATTCTGAGAAGGTTGATCGGAACGCCAAAATTGGCGGGCCCGCGACCCGCTCTAACGAGCGAATTTGTGCACTGCCTATCGGAATCCAACATTGGACATACATTTGGGTTCGTCTCCTCAAACCAGACCCATAGACATGTACTTTGACGACTTTAGAGACCGTAGGTTCTGGCACGCATTTCGGTGCAAAACGGGTCTAACGGCGGACATCGTTTTGACCCAAATTTACGATTTTGCCCCTGTTCCAGAATTAGATTTTTGGATAGGCATTTCCTAGGTATTTCTTTTATGCCAAATATGTTCGTGATGTTTATTTCAGCATCCGAGGTTGTTCGTAGAAGTTGGCTTTCATTGCTTCCCTATTTTGACGGTTTGAGTCATCCAGCGTCGCCATTCTGCACATTACCTCCAGGCATGATACCTTGCCACCGCTGTTTATTTATTTAGCTCATATTTCATGCATTATTCATTATTTTCTGTATGAAAAATAAACTGTGATACATGGCATAACTTGTTAGAACTTACTGTTCAGTTATATTTCCTGCTATGTATTATTTTCTTACCCATTAAACTTAGAGTTAAGGGACCACCCTTTGTGTGTTGCATTCATAGGCCTTGACACATTTGTACCACGTATTGCGAGTCACATATAGAACTCGGACATGCGTAACTGGCTGGCCACCAGTACGTATAAGCCGTGCGATAGGATTAACTGCTAATAGACATTGCATGCTTAGTTTGACTTAGCGGTTAATAGGGGTTATGTATTGCGGATACAATATAGTAGACATTGGGCGGGGAGTACATATCTTTAGCGTATGGGCTACTTTACACATTTTCCTTGTGACCGTACGCTCCACTGGAGATACGGGTTGACGACCCCTTATTACTGCTAGCCACTGACGTTCGTGGAACGATTATGCCTGAGGCCAATAGTGCCCCAAGGGGGGACTATGCCGATCCCATTTTTTAGCCAGGGCCCATGCTTTAGAAGAATGTACTTAAACTGTATTTACATAGAATGCTAGGCTACCCTTATCCGTTAGGTACGAGTACTCTTGGTTTGGGTACTTGTATCTGACCGTGGCTTGGAACAGTAACTTGTCGTAGATTAGTTCGCCACATCTTGTCATTGTTTGGTTGTAGGTGTGGCTTACTACTCCGATGAGAAGGTATTGAACCTTGTTGGGGTCCGGATACCATATTGGATTCATAGCATTGAAAGATACGTCACCATGAATTAGTTTACCATCTCTTGTCCTTGTTTGGTTGGGGGGATGGTAAGCTAGTTCAGTAGGTGTGTATTGGACCATGTTATAATTCAATTGACTTATTTATTTAAATAATATTTATTCAGTTATGTGGCATATTCTTTTTGTATCTTGTTACGTCCCTCTGAGGACCTGGTGATCTCTCCAGGTATAGGTGTGTAGGACCTTCCACAGGAGTATGGTACCACTATAGACCCATCCTTCACATTCGAGTGAGTTGTACCTTCTGATTGCAGCTATCCCTATTGGATCGAGGATCCTATTTAGTCATCATTTCTTATTTTATTTATCTTAGAGGTTGGACTCTATTTCCTTTCAGTTTATTCTAGTGTCGGTAGTGGATTTGTCTCCGCCCGGCCAACAGCTATATTTTGACATTTACTTTGATTCATGAGATACCATTTTCTTTATGTTCTGTGGATGAGATTTAGCTTTTACCTGTGACTGTCTGTTATTATTATTCACAAAACAGCTTATGTGTGTATTCAAGATTTCCATATGTTGGAGTATATCTCGTATATATGCAGCTGGCATGCTTCGTTCCTAGTCCTATGTATTTTGGGACTGGAGCATTACATGTTTTTTGTTGTGGCCCATGCAGGTCAAGATAAATTGTTTGGTTACATTACCGTACCAAGCAAGCCTGCGTATAGGATTAGAAATTTAGGATCTCATCCACATATATGACATTCTATCTCGCCTTCATTTTGAACTCCCAACTGTCTATCTTGATTGCTTCTTGCTTGAATTATTCTTCCGTAAACCTTTATCCCTCTATCGTTCGTACTAGGTCATCATGTTCCACCATTCAATCATACTACTAGTTCAACTCTTATAAGTTGGGTAGGAAGCCTTATAACCTAAATTTCTTTGACTTTAACCAAGGCCTTAGACAAGAAGACAGTAAGACGACTGCAGAGACACGAACACCGGACACGACTTAGATTCTCAAGTAGCTTAAACTACTTATATTTTCTTTCATCATTATCTTGCGTATTTGTAATTGGACTACCTTGACTTATGTTGCTAGTACATCCTAGTTTTGCGAGCTTACTCTCTCATCTAGCTTGTTCAGGACATATGTTTTATGGTGGGCGCCCACTGATATATTGTCTTATCAGAATCGATGTATTGTGGTCTGATCAACCATAGTGCATTTGGTTCGCCTTTCGTACGATTTTACGTGGATTGAGATATGGTTAGCTTAACATATTTGCCCTCTAGGATCTTATCCACGGGTTGTTGACATTTTGAATTCTTTATTAAACTCCCTTTCAATTGCTTGACTCAAAATTTATCTGAATCTATTCTAACATTGCCCTTATCTTCGTGCCAGCAATATGACTCTACACAGCGGACACGCCCCTACCCTAGCTATCACATCTGGTGATGCAACTTCCCAGGAAGATTAGGTTTCCCCAATGACCCCGGTGACTCCGTATCAGCTAGAGCCATAGCAGAATACCAGGAACCCATCGACGGTGTAGCAGGAAGCCCAAGTGCCCTCAGTCAGCCAGGTTGAGCAAACTACTGCAGTACCACCAGGAGAGACTACACCATCCCTATTGCCTCAGCAGTTTTCACCACAGCTCGGACCCCAACTGCCTTCACTTTCGACTGCTACGGACCCGACCACCCAGTTTATGTATGCTATGCTACAATCTCAGTGGCAACAAATGGAAATGTTGAGGCAGAGCATGATGGCCTACCGAGCTAGACCTCCACCACCAGCCCCGATACCAAATCCAGCACCAGCTTCGCAACCTTATCTGGGCTCCATTAAGGATTTTATCGACATGGGGCCTAAGAATTTTAAAGGCATCGAGGGTCCTTTAGATGTTTTCGTATGGCTTATCAGCACAGAGAAATACTTGAAGGCATCCCAGTTGCCGGCACATGATTGGATGACAGCAGTCGACTTACTCTTAGAAGATAATGCTCATCACTGGTGGAAGGCTGAAGAGAGGTGACTGGGCATTGGAATCACATGGAAGCAGTTCTACGACCTCTTCTATGAGGGATTTTTCCCCATCCATGTTCGAGACGCCCTCTACGACCAGTTCCTTCATCTAAAGCAAGGGAGCATGTCAGTAGATGAGTACGATGCGGAGTTCAGCCGCCTGAGTAAATTTGGTGCGTCGTTGATACCGATGGAGCAGGAGAGAGCAAATAGATTCCATCAAGGGCTTTCACCAGAGCTCAAGCCTTACAATACCACACAGTCTCGAGTCTCTCATACAGCTGTTTTAGAGGAAGCACGTAGCCAGGAGCTCCTCCGTAAGGAGGCACAGCATGACCAGAGGCGTCCTACCCCAATACATAGACCCGTTAGAGTTGACCCAAGTGGACCTATCAGACGTCCCATGGAATACCAACACGAGAGAGCAGGGCCCTATCAGGCTCGAGAGAAGCCTATTTGCCATTTCTGTGGAAGACAAGGGCATATTCAGAGAGATTGTCGCATTCGGTTGGGCCAGTGTTTAGGATGTGGATCGGAGCAACACAAGGTCAAAGATTGTCCTGGACGATATTACTTAGCACCGCATCAGCAGACCCAAGGACCAACACTACTTTCTTTAGCACTAGCTCAGCAGCAGATGCCAAGAGCCCTAGCACCGGGAATGGGAGCCCCTCGAGGATATCAGCGGGGACCACCCTTACCTAACCAGGCAGCTAATATTAGGCAAGAGATGAATAGACAAAGACATGGGCAAGCATTTACCATGGAGGCGATAGGCACCCATCCTGATATTGAGGATCTAGCAGGTATTACCCTAATTCTACCAATTATTTTATTAGGCATGACTTATCACTAAAACCACACCTTTGATTGATAGACATTAGGCATAACATAATACTTCTCTATGTTATAATTTACTAGTTCTCAACACAAAGGCATGAACACAATCATCGACACCATTAGAGAACTGTATGCATGATCAGTGACCCCGTCAATAACCTTAGTATGCTATAGATAATCATTCAATCTCTCTGTACGCCTTATTAAAATTGACAAAAGTTTTCCACTTGAGTCGATAAATCAAGTGGTTTACGACGTCAAGTTCTACCAAGTATCATTTTACCCTCGTGAACTAGACAACCCATCCTACACACATGACTCACATGTCCTACACAAACACACCATCATGTGCTCCGATTTAATTATACCTCGTGCTCGACTTATTAACCCTTTGAATAACCACGAATGAAATTCTCATCCTACTTGATTTTTTTTACCATGCAAGGCCAAACCAATCCCTCAAACAATTAGATACCCATGATCCATCTTAAGTATAAGAATACCCTATCTTGTAGAAAATAGCGTCAGTCCGAATTTTATTTTGACTATCTTTACCATCTTTACAGAGACCAAGTTACGATATGACTACCTGCTCCCCCTTAGTTTCAGCCTCACTATATTCTTCCATTAAGATTTATTGTGATATTTTTATATTAAGTTTTATTTTAATTTTGAGGACGAAATTTTTATAAGTTGTGTAGGATGTAAACCCCCTGATTTTTTCTAGAATTTTTTTGATGAAATTTAAAAAATTTTAAAGGCTTATTTATTTTCTTTTCATATTTTTAAAGGAACGTACATAGCAAAGAGTTTTTTTTAGAGATTTGTATTTGGTGCAAAGTATTATTAGAATATTAAGAAAATATTTTAAGAATATTAGAATTTTTATTTTCATACATTATTAAATAACAAATTATATTTTTATTGTTTTTAGTTTACCATTTAAATGAGTTACCAATAAAAAGATTTTATAAATATATAAATTTAGGTTATAAGCAAATTATTTGTATTTTATTTTTCTAGTATTAGTAATTTGTATTGAATTTTCTAGTATTAGTATTAGAAATATATAGGTATGAGTAATTATATATATATATATATATATATATATATATATATATATATATATATATATATATATATATAAGCACATGTATTTATATATGTGGAAAAAAAGACACAGGCTACTGTTCCCCGTATATATATATATATATATATATATATATATATATATATATATATATATATATATATATAATATATATATATATATATATATATATATAAATATATATAAGCACATGTATTTATATATGTGGAAAAAAAGACACAGGCCACTGTTCCCCGAAGGGAACAGTAGCTGATTCTCTCAGCCCACAGGGCTCGGCCCACCCTGTTGGGCCTAACCAGCCCGGCCACCCGCGAGTTTTCCCCAAAGCCCGACCATATAGCTCAGCAGCTATATAACTCAACCGCGTAGGAGAAAACTTCAACCACGAAACCCTAGCAAACCGTCTCGTCGACCCCGAGGATCGACTCCAGCGTGACCCGCACGCTCCGACGCTGCCATTCCGCCATCGACGACCGGCCACCGTCGCCTGAGCACCACCGGGCCGACCAAGAACAGAGTAACTCTGTTCTACTCGACCGCAGGTACGCCAACTTCCCCCTCGTCGTTCTTCCTTCATACTCGACTAATTTCGATTTCATCAAATCCTACATAGAGCCTATCTAACCCTCTCAAAACCCCTTTTTTAGAATCGAGCTAAAACCTATGTATCTCTCGGGAACTCGAGCCAAAGTTCCCGAAAAACTGTCGGAATAGAACAGTTTAGAGCAGTCCCAACCCATGACTTGGAAGCCAATTTTCGACCCGTATACGGAGGGTTTCATCAAACCAACTGAAAACAGTGAAACACAACATATACGAGATTGAAACGTACTGGTTAGATTTATTTTTCAGTAATTACACAGGAAGATAATTAACGTTAAAGATTCGAGAAAATCTGTTTTTAAAACTATAATTTTAGGAAAATTTTCCCGATACGGTGTGCGCCCCGACGAACCGAGCGACATGGTCGTGCACTATACGCATCGAAAGGCACATATGGATGTTATCGACGTGTGGGAACTGACGGGACTCGATTTTGTTGCGCGTGCGCGACAAAATCAGTGCGTATCCGTCGAGAAACCCCCGTATCGACGTTTTGCAAACTTGACCATAACTTCGTGCACATTCGTCAGATCGACGCAAAACTTACGCCATCAGGACCGTACCAATTTTTTGGTCCTGTATGCCAAGTTTGGTCAGATTCTGAGAAGGTTGATCGGAACGCCAAAATTGGTGGGCCCGCGACCCGCTCTAACGGGCGAATTTGTGCACAGCCCACCGGAATCCAACATTGGACATACGATTGGGTTCGTCTCCTCAAACCGAAACCGTAGATATGTAGTTTAACGACTTTAGAGACCGTAGGTTCTGGCACGCATTTCGGTGTAAAACGGGTCCAACGGCGGATATCGTTTTGACCCGAATTTATGATTTTGCCCCTGTTCCAGAATTGGATTTTTGGACAGGCATTTCCTAGGTATTTCTTTTATGCCAAATCTGTTCGTAATGTTTATTTCAGCATCCGAGGTTGATCGTAGAAGTTGGCTTTCATTGCTTCACTATTTTGACGGTTTGAGTCATCCGGCGTCGCCATTCTGCACATTACCTCCAGGCTAGATACCTTGCCACCACTGTTTATTTATTTAGCTCATATTGTATGCATTATTCATTATTTTCTTTATACAAAATAAATTGTGATACATGGCATAACTTGTTAGAACTTACTGTTTAGTTATATTTCTTGCTATGTATTATTTTCTTACCCATTAAACTTAGAGTTAAGGGACCACCCTTTGTGTGTTGCATTCATAGGCCTTGACATATTTGTACCACATGTTGCGAGTCACATATAGAACTCGGACATGCGTAACTGGCTGTCCACCAGTACGTATAAGCCGTACGATAGGATTAACCGCTAATAGACATTGCATGCTTAGTTTGACTTAGCGGTTAAATGGGGTTATGTGTTGTGGATACAACATAGTAAGCATTGGGCGAAGAGTACATATCCTTAGCGTATGGGCTACTTTACATATTTTCCATGTGACCGTACGCTCCACTGGAGATGCGGGTTGACGACCCCTTATTACTGCTGGCCACTGACGTTCGTGGAACTATTATGCCTGAGGACCCTGGTGCCCCAAGGGGGGCTATGCCGATCCCATTTTTTAGCCAGGGCCCATGCGTTGGAAGGATGTACTTAAACTACATGCACATAGAATGGTAGGCTACCCTTATCCGTTAGTTACGAGTACTCTTGGTTTGGGTACTTGTATCTGACCGTGGCTTGGAACAATAACTTGTCGCGGATTAGTTTGCCATATCTTGTCCTTGTTTGGTTGTAGGTATGGCTTACTACTCCGATGAGAAGGTATTGAACCTTGTTGGGGTCCAGATACCATATTGGATTCATAGCATGGAAAGATATGTCACCGTAAATTAGTTTACCATCTCCTGTCCTTGTTTGGTTGGGTGGATGGTAAGCTAGTTCAGTAGGTGTGTATTAGACCATGTTATAATTCAATTGACTTATTTATTTGAGCAATATTTATTCAGTTATGTGGCATATTCTTTTTGTATCTTGTTACGTCCCTCTGAGGACCTGGTGATCTCTCCAGGTATAGGTGTGCAGGACCTTCCGCAGGAGTATGGTAGTGCTATAGACTCATCCTTCACGTTCGAGCGAGTTATACCTTCTGATCGTAGTTGTCCCTATTGGGTCGAGGAGACTATTTAGTCATCATTTCTTATTTTATTTATCTTAGAGGTTGGACTCTATTTTCTTTCAGATTATTCTAGTGTCGGTAGTGGATTTGTCTCCGCCCGGCCAACAGCTATATTTTGACATTTACTTTGATTCATGAGATACCATTTTCTTTATGTTCTATGGATGAGATTTAGCTTTTACCTGTGACTGTCTGTTATTATTATTCACAAAACAGCTTATGTGTGTATTCGAAATTTCCATATGTTAGAGTATATCTCGTATATATGCAGCTGGCATGCTTCCTTCCTAGTCCTATGTATTTTGGGACTGGGGCGTTACATTACGTCCCTCTGAGGACCTAGTTTTTCTCCAGGTGTGTGTTCATATTTTCTGCAGGTGTTCCAGCCAAGGCCGTGATCTTCCTCATTTCTCGAAGATGATTGCTCTTGGTTCGTTTTATCATTTTGTCGATCGTTTTCTTGTATATTTATTTCATTGAGATAGTTGGTAGTGGACTTTGTCTCCGCCCAACGAATGTACCATAACTATTCAAGTTGATTCTATCTTTATTTTATTATATATTTGTGGATGAGATTTAGCATGTCTTGGTTCTCTACATTTTACAGCTTATGTATTTATACGAGAATTCCATACATTGGAGTATTTTTGTATATCTACAACTGTTATGTGTACGTACTTAGTCCTATGTATTTTGGGACTGGGGCGTTACATATTTTGTGGTGGCTCATGCAGGTCGAGTTTGTCACTTCGGTTACGTAATTGTACCGATGTGGGCCTGTAATATAGGATTAGAGTCTAGAATCTCATCCACCTACTTGACATCCTTTCGTGACTTCAAATTTTGAACTCTTGTTCGACCTCCTTGATTTGTATCCTGCTTGAATTCCTCCTACCGTAAATTCTTATCTTTCATGCTTAGTGACAGTTAGAAAGATGACTACACTACTATATACTTATTGGTCAACCATATGGGTAGAAGGGTTACATTGGCAATTGGAATACATTTAAGACTCTAATAAAATTAAAAAGGCATTTTTTAAAAAAAGTGTGAATTAGTTATTAGTAATTTGTAAAATAGGATATCTAAGGAAGTTGTAATCTTGAGATTTCAAAGTAGCGATCATAAGAGGATTGATAGGATTTTATTTTTATGCTGCAGAAAAATAGTTGGAATCTATACACAATTGATTTAAAAAATTGTTTTGATTTTCAAATTTTGATATTTATGATCTATTGGATTATAGATATACGTCTTTGAGCAAATATAAAAACTGATTTGAATTTCAAATTGTGATATTTATGATTTATTGAGTTATAGTTATACGCCTTTGAACAGTTATAAACTTGGTTTGAAAATGATCTTGGATTTTAAATGTAGCATGGAAATTATTCTCGATTAGTATGTTTCTTAAATTTTAAATTTTAAGTGGAAGCAGCAAATTTTTTTATTTTAGGTTTAAAATATTTTGGAAGATATAAAATAATTTTTTTTTGAGGAATATTTTCAAATTTTAAATTGTGGCATGTGATTTATGATTTACAAATCTATTTAGATAGTAAAAATGTTTTGATTGAGATTATCAATAAATTGGGAAAAAAAAAAATTTGTTGTCTGATTTGGGTAGATAAGTGCATTAAGATATTGAACTTCAATTTTGAGATTGTTTTTCTTGCTAAGAGTCTTTCTGTAGTGATTTGAAAAATTTTGGGTTTTAAAATTTTGATTGATTATGAGATTTTCATGGATTCGTGAATTATGAACTCTTGATTTCAATAGTTGGATTTGAACGTTAAGTTTTGGAAAAAGTTAATAGTAACATGGTAAAAGTTTACTTTGAGATTATTAAACGAAATAAAATTGTTAGCAATAATCTAATTGGGCAGCTTAGAGTAAATACAATTTTGGTGGTTTATTGTTTTTAAAATTTTATTAAGAGGCTTTTTGAGGAAACCCCAGTAAAAATTTCTTTTACCACTAAGATAACTCTAATGAGTTAGGAGTATTCCATACTAATTGCCATATCCCTCACGACCATGATAGTAGTGTACATACAAGTGTTGTTAGTCATCTCCAAGATCATATGGTTATATTCCAATCTTGACTCCCTCGACATTTCCTCAAATTTAGATTTTGTCGTGACTTTCTAACCATTTGAAAATTGAGAAATAATTGGATTGCTCCTTGATCATACCCCTATCAAGTGGCTGTCATATCTCTAGAAATGGTATTCCTAACTTATTTTACCTTGATTTGTTAGAATCTAAATTTTTTTACTTCATGCCTTAACTGGGTCGCTTATTTGTACGTTAATCATTATCTCATGAACTCCTACTTTTTATTTTAAATTCTTTTGTGCCCTTTACCGTGACTTGGATATTTGGAGCACAACGCTAGACTTCACCATCCAACAAATTTCACAAGCAAGACATACACAAGCCCACATTCATGTAGGTATATCACTTGTCACTAAAACACCTCCTTGTACTCTAATTTCATATTGCGACTTTCGGGTCAAAAAGACTGGACTCTAATCCCTACCGTGAAACCAATATACTTTTTTTAACAATAGATGAGACTCGACCTCGACTCAATTCTTTCGACCCGATATATGATTTTGTTCTCTCAATTCCTTACATGCTTAACCTTGCATTTTATCTTCATTGCTGGACCTATCGCACCGTTAGTTTAATTCTTGTAAGTTGGGTAGAATATCTTACTACCTAACAAACCCTTTTCCTAATAAACCATATTGATAAGTTCATTGGACTATAACACTTAGAGGACCCTAACTTATCTAGTCAACCAAGCTGACTACATGGGCCCAAATTTCGGGCAGAATTTAGATTTTATAAGATCATGGACTACTTGATTTCTCTCATCATTACCTTTACTTATTATTTTATCTACCTATGATGCTAAAATAGCTTAGCTTTGCAAGCTTATTCTTTATCAAGCTTGATCGTGACATATGTTTAATGTGGGTGCCCACTAATACATTGTCTAATCAGAACCGACGTATTATGGTCTGATCAACCATAGTGCACTTGGTTCGCTTTTGTATATTGTTCTACGTAGATGGGGACATAGTAAACCTGCCCCTAGGGTCTCCTTCGCGATTACCTTGGCAATTCTCTTGGAATTATACAACCGCCTTTGAATCATATATTGGCATATGAAAACATCTCCTTTGGACTCTTGTTGGCTTTCGTATTTTAACTATTCTAGACAAAGCTTGTGATTGATAGATAGACCAAACCATTCTCCTATGCCCATGATATATGTATATACTTCGGGACAGTTAACCACTGACCAACCAATATGACTATTCCTGTCTTGAGCTACTTGCCTTTTTCCTCGACCTTAGATTCGACTTTCACGACCTTTTTGAAATTTGACGATAATTCAACTCTAAACCTAGACAACCTTATATCTTCTATCGAGACCCCCTACTTATTCTTAATTTCGAGGACTAAATTCTTGTAAGTTGGGTAGGATGTAAACCCCCTAAATTTTTTTATAAATTTGATTTTTAATTTTTGCCCTGTATTGTACGTCGCATAGTCGTATTGTACGACGCGTACGAGTTCGTATTTTCTATGCCTCGTCGAGTGCGAATATGTGCGAGATACATATTTTTGTAAAACATTTATTTTAGAAGCTTGTTTTTCAAATAATAAATATTTTCGATTACTTAAAATGGTAAAATGCGTCGCATTGGAAATTTCGAAAACTTATTTTAGAAAACTATGTTTCAGTACAAATGAGGTGCATAAATTTAGATTTCATATATATGTTTATTTTTGAAATTAATTAATATTAATATTAATATTTTATTAATCAAAAAGATATTTAAAAAATACTTATTATTTTTGAAATTATTATTATTGGTATTTTGGAAAATATATTTGAAAAACTATTGTGGCCATTTTAAATCTTGATTTGATTTTATGGTTCTAATTTAAAAAGTTTAAAGGTAGAATTTATATCTAAATTTGAGTTTAGATTAACTAAGTTTAAATTAGAATTTAATTTAGATTTGATTTATATTATCTATTGGGATTTAATCAAATCCCAATCCCTATCCAACTGGGAATTCCCACATCCTATAAATAGGCAGGTACTCTTCCATAGTCTTCAATCAACCATCCATATTGCGCATCATGTCTGTGCCTCTACATCCACTATAATTTCCATTACAAATACATTGTCCCCGTGTCCGACAATCCCGGACACCTCTTTTCGTCACCATCAACGTGTTGGACATTTCTCGACACGACACAACATCTAATTCCAATTCCTAGCAAATCCCTAATCTATCTCTACCCTAAACAGGAGCCGACTTTTTGTCGACATTCGACTTTTCTGTACCAGAATCCCAGCGAGCACCCCCGTCCCACCGTCATCACCATCAACGCCATCGCCATCATCTTCACCATCCCCACCATCCCGGCCAACTCCGGCCAAATCCCTAACATCACCGCACCGCTCGCCTCTCTCACTCCATCCGCCGCCCGCCGGTCTTACACGTCGGAGTCTCCGCCGACCCCTTCCCCTGTAAGAAACCCTCTCTTCCTCCTATCTCTCTCTCTCTCTCTATCTGTTACAATTTGGAAAGAGAGTATTAATGTTGTCATTGTTAGTTTTATTATTAGTATTATTATTATTAATTTTACTGTTAGTATTATCATAATTAGTTTCACTATTATTATTATTGTTATTATTATTATTATTAGTATTATTTATATTATTATTATTATTATTATTATTATTATTATTATTATATTTTGTTAGCTTAGTAACAGTCTAGGAATACTTGCATTATTATTAGGATTATTGTTATGATTACTACTATTTGGTAAAATATCTAAGTATAAATAAAAGGGTATTGTAATATTTTTCTACAATTAAATTAGTAGTAATATTTTGGAAAATTTATAAATAAGTATAGTAAGATATTTGTGAAAAACATTAATTAAAGATATTACATAGACAGTCCTTTAAACTTTTATCTTGCCCAACTTAGTTTAAATCTAAAACTATATTTTTCTAACAACTAAAATATATTCTTTTATCTCAAAAATCATATTTTACAAAGTTAGTGTAAAAACGATCTATGATTTTTCAAGTATTTTCCTAGAAATTATTTGGACTAATAAAAATATAAAGTCAAATATTATAATATTTCTAAAATTAGTAGAAGTACTTATCTCTAGAATTTCTCTTCGAATTATCACCATTGCTCATGACTAGTCGTGGGTCCTATTTTCTCGTGACTTCGAACCCCTTACATACTGGCCTTGACAATTGGACAGAACAAGACTTGTTGGATCATCGCACCACGTCAGGCGACACCCTAGGCAAGACACCTTGCCTTTACTGTTTAAATTCTTGCTCAATATCATGCATGCTTTTTCTTTATGTTGTTCTTTCAAAATTATATATATATATGCAAATTATTTTATAAAATTGGCTTAGAATTAAGCGACCACCGTGTGTTTAGTGCATCTCATAAACTGTCACGATGTGCCACGGATTGTGTGTGAGTTGTAAGTCACATATAGATACGGACTTGCGTACCGACCGTACATCGGTGCGTACAGGCCGTGCGTTAGGATATAATTGTCAATAGATTTGTAGAAGACTTGGCAGTTATTAAGGATTAAGCAGTATCGTGGAGTCGACACATATATAATATCATGGGGAAGGGGAAGACATTTATTAGCGTATGGGCTACATGTTCAGTACACACATAGATTTGGTCCGATAGTGTCTCGGATGAGCGCTACTTACTGCCCCGGGGCCGATAGTTCTCGTATGAGAGCTACTTTCTGCCCATGGTCGATAGTGTCTCTTATGAGCGCTACCTACTACCACTCTCTCTCCCATCTATGCTGAACACCTAAGCTCCTGCGTAGAACGTTGTCTTCTCAAAGTGTATATCACATAGAATGGTTAGAAACCTTACGCATGTATATTTTCTATTGAACTCTTACTATTTAGTTATGGCATGATATTATGTGTCTTGTTAAGTCCCTCTGAGGACCTGGTTTTTCCCCAGGTGTGTGTTCATATTTTTTGCAGGTGTTCCAGCCAAGGCCGTGATCTTCCTCATTTCTCGAAGGTGATTGCTCTTGGTTCATTTTATCATTTTGTCGATCGTTTTCTTATATATTTATTTCGTTGAGATAGTTGGTAGTGGATTTTGTCTCCGTCCAACGAATGTACCATAACTATTCAAGTTGATTCTATCTTTATTTTATTACATATTTGTGGATGAGATTTAGCATGTCTTGGTTCTCTACATTTTACAGCTTATGTATTTATACGAGAATTCCATACATTGGAGTATTTTTCATATATCTACAGCTGTCATGTCTACGTACTTAGTCCTATGTTTTTTGGGACTGGGGCGTTACAGAATTATCAAGCATAAATCTATATACATATAGGTATATACACACACATGTGTTTATACAATACAAGCAAAACCTTAAATCTAACAAATGATGGGGGGTGTGTGTGTGTCTGTGTGTGCTGGTGCTTACTGAAATGAGAAAAAATCTGGGATTAAAAACAGAAAACAAAACCATGGTATACCACAAATTAATATACTTTTATCTACATATATATATAAAGTAAGAAAACTACATATATATATATATATATATATATATATATATATATATATATATATATATATATATATATATATATATATATATATATATTTTTTATATATATATATATATATATATATATATATATATATATATATATATATATTTTTATATATATATATATATATATATATATATATATATATATATATATATATATATATATATATATATATATATATATATATATATATACAAACTCTTAAATGGAAAGATACGCAATGATCCGAGATAATTTAAAGAGTCTAAATCTGGAATAATTATCCTTCGACCCATTCTCAATATGTATGCTTTGGGAATGAATTTCAACGGAATTTTATATATATATAATTGAATATATGTATACAAAACTATATAGCAAGCATATATACTCATAATTGATGAAAAATTATGAAACAAAACCAAAGGTTGGTTCCCACAAATCCGAAACCTCATATAAGTCCTGAAAACTCAGATTTTGTAAGCTAAGAGGCTGGAAATCAAAATATCGTATTTAACTCAAAAAATCAAAATTTAAAGAAAACTCAATCATTTCACACAACGACCCAAAATACAAAATACACCAAACGAACTCGCCAAACTCGGCATACACATTGGTCTCGACCCACGTGATGCATTCGTATACTCTCGGGTTCGAAATCGTATCTGTGTCGTGTCCACAGAACGCGTATCGGAACTTCCCGATACCGCCTGGTATGCGTGCGTTCTCGCTCGTTTGAGCGCCGCACACGCAACGAAATGCCACATGCTTGTGCACATAGGTGGGGGGTCCTGGGGTAGGTCTAGGACACGATGACACGGTGACACGCCGCCCGAAGCGACGCACGCAGCACCCGCACCCGCGCGCGCGTGCCCACGCGCCCTTGTGCGCGAGGTTCCGGCCTCGCTGCTCCCTCGTCGGGCCACGTCGCAACTCGGGGTTCGTCCTACGGGTTGTCTAGCTCTAGGTTGACATGTTCCGGGTCCTGGAATGGGCCTTCGCTGCGTCGTGTGCGCACACGAATTCCGTCTCTGCGACAAAATGACAGGCTAAATGCACAGTGGCTGAGCGGTGCACGCGCGATTTCTTCGCGCTCGATCAACAAAAAGTCGTAAAATTTTACGAGCATAAGGGCAGTGGTTGCCCCTACGTGCTCATAAATTTTCACGCAAAAATACGCTATGTGCATCGAGAAATCACACGCGGACAGTAGGGCACGCACGGCCTCGTGCACGGGATCCGTGCACGTGCGTCCGTTGCCGAAACGCTGCTGATACGATTCCAAAACCAAAACCGTCTTCACGAAAGTTTATCAAAATCATATTATCTAAACATCCATGAAGTCAGAATCGAAAAACAACAACTTTTTATCCTAAGCGGCATTTCGTCGAACACGTGCCGTTAGGGACCGACACGTGTCCGATACCTCCACCAAACGGAGTCAAAATCTCACCAAATTTTGTGGGCAAGACTAGGGCACCTATATGGATGTAAAAATGAAAGAAAAACCAGATTTGCATTGGTAGATTAGTGTTTACCTATTGAGTGTCAAAACTCAATGAACGGGGCTCCTTGATTGTCCTGTTGGCCGATTTTCCTCCAGCAAAAATCTTCGTCTCCACTCTAGAAGTGCTCCAGCAGATCCTCCTCTCCTCGACGAGCGCAACGGCATTCATTTGGGAAGAAACAGACTCCGAATGAAGGAATTATGAGTTTTGGAGAGGTGGATCTTTTAGGGTTTCTTTGTGGAGGCTACAAAACTTCACAAATGAATGCAAAGGGGAGGGGGTGCTGCTGTGTTGGGCGGCCAAAAGGGGTTCTCTAGGGTTAGGGTTTCACTTGGGCCAACTCCTTCTCATGTAGAAATGGGCCCAAGTCAAAAGCTTAAAGGCTAATATGCAAAAAGGCTAAATTAAATCAATTAAAGCCTTAAAATAATCTAATGCATAAAAATAAATTCTAAAAATGAAAATAACAATTCTAAGGCATGGTTAGTCCCTATACAATGTCCCCTAAGGTTAAATCAGTTGCTAGCACAAACATAAGTCAACATATTCAGAAAATCACAAAAGGCCAAAATGGCTAAAATGACTAAAATCATCTAAACCACTCCAAAAATAGAGATTAAAACTAAATAAATTTTTAAAAACAAAATGTGAATTTTAATTACATTATTAGGCTTCCAGTGAAGGTTGACTAAGGTCAAACTACCAAGTCACCAGTCTGCAAACAATCAAATCACACTGCAATCAATCTAATTAATAAATAGATAAAAATTAAAAATAAGAAACATAAAAATTCAAATAAACACAATTACTAAAATACCCTTGAAATTGAAAAGTTAGTGTGACACTGGAAGAAGTCTTGGGGGCCATAGATGATCGAGAGTTGAGAAGACGACGGCTAGGGCAAGAAAGATTGAAGAAAGAAGAGAGTAAAGAACCTCTCTATTCGAAAATTGCTCGTACTTATAGGCTGGAAAGAGGCGTATGAACTGATAGACGCTTTGGATTTCGTGCTGCCTAGGAGATAAAGCCGACCCTTGGGATTCTATCCCCTTTTCATGCAAAAGACAACACCGAGTCACTCAAGCAAATCAAAAGTTTTAAATGCTGACTCTTGGGATTCTATACAAAAGACGGCTTTAAATCATTAAAGGAAATCAAAGAAATTAATGTCGAAGATACGGGACGTCCACGTGGCATGAAAGCCATTATGCGGCCAGAGAAGCCTATGCGACATGAAGAGCTCGACCCAGTATGCGGCAAGAGAAGCCTTTGCAGCATAAAGAGCTCGACCGAGTACGTAGCTCAAGAAATCTATACGGCATGAAGAGCTTATGCGGACAGACCCATGCTTCTTATTCAAAGTATTTCAATTTTATAAATTGAAAACTTTGAAGGGGGTCTTGTAGAAGTATGGAAAAAGAATAATTTTTGCTATAGGGTTTCATACGGCTCACAAAAATACAAGAAGCTTCATGCGGCACAAAACGCAGGAAGCTTCACGCATCTCAAATCCCTGGGAACTTCATGCGGCTCAGAAAGCTTTATGAGGCTCAGAAAACATCATGCAGCCTTATGCGGTTCAAAATCTGCCTAAACAACTGGCCATAATTACTCTAACATAAAGGCGACAGCTCTGACAGAAATGATGGCTCTGACATAAAGACAAGACGTGACATGCTCCTAAAAAGACGAGAAAATCTTCATGATATAAGGCACAATTCACAAGTTCCAAAAAAATTGTCTATGTGGTTCGCCTATGCCACTCTCATGCAGCTCGGTCATGAGATCACTCTTATGCGGCTCGGTCATAGGACAACTCTCATGCAGCTCTGTCGTGAAACTACTCTCATACGGCTTGGTCATGAGACAACTCTCATGCGGCTCAGTTATGAGACATCCTTTATGCGACCCGATTATGAGACAGTCTTCATGCGGCTTGGGGACAGTCCTTCATGTGGCCCTGCCAGGATGCATCATTCATACGGCTCGCTGCATAGTAGTAGTTGAGACACGTGGCAGAAATTGACCAAGTCATTAACAGTTCAGTTTTCGTGTAACAATCTGATCATGAGCAATCTTAACCAATCCTTAACTGTCCACTTCTCAAGGCACAGTTACAAGGATGTGGCCCAAAATTATCCACGTGGCTATACACCCCCGCTACCCATAAATTCATATAAATAGCAAGGTGCTATTCCCTTGTACATACACAGAGAGATGCTGAGATACACACAGCGCATTTCTTCACCGAAGTCGAGGTTGCGTTCGATCGTCCAAGGAGTAAGGCAGAGTTGACAGCACTTTTCTGAGCCTCTACCGTCACCCCCCAGAATCCAAATTAAACAATTGTACTTAGATTGCTTGTCCTAGGTTTTGTTTCTAGGCTTTCTTTTGTACAAGCGAGTTTGTAATTGTAAGTTAAAGTTCTGTCCTCCTATAAAACTGTTTTGTTCTCTAACAATCAATGGCAAACAGTACTCGATAAAGAATCCAGCGAAGGTAGAAGATAACTCAATTTTCGCCTTGTGATATGGGATGGGATCTTCATGACGAACTTCATAATCCCCTCGAACCTGACTATCTATTAGCTTAGAATCACCATAAGCTTCAAGATAGTCAACTCTAAGTTGTTTTCCCAGTTGAAGACTAATCAGTAGGGTGTTATATTCGGCCACATTATTGATGCAAGGCTCCACTAGAGAATACGTACGGTGTATAACCAGATGATCGGGTGAAACAAGCACGATCCCTTCTCCGGCCACAATATTTTCTTTAGTTCCTATTCTTGACGCACCATCAAAGAATATTCGCTGAATGGGGATTTCCTTAGTTGCAGTGTTAGACTCAACCACTTCATCTGGGATTTCATCATAGGGTTTGGAAGATTCTGGTTGGAAGATTCTGAGCTGCTAAGAAGTCAGCTAATGCTTGGCCTTTTGCTGCCTTATGAAGAATGAACAACATATCGTATGGAGTCAACAACATTGCCTATGTAGATAAATAGGAATTAAGAGAACCCGATTTAGTCATGTAAATTCTGAGAGGATTGACTCTAGCTATGATATGGATAGTATGTCCAGACACATAGTGACGTGTCTTCTTGATAACAAATACCAGTGCAAGACATTCCTTTTCAACAGGTGTGTATTTGTGTTCAGTACCAACCATCGTACGGTTGAGGTAATATATTGCATGTTCATGACCGCCTTCATTCTTCTGAGCTAATAGGGCACCAAGAGAATGATCCATAGCGCAAACATATAACAAGTAAGACTTTCCAACTTTCAGAGCCACCAACACTGGGGGCTTGTGAGATACTTCTTGATATCGTCAAATGCACACTGATATTATTTAGTCCAGATAAAAGATACTCCTTTCTTCATGAGCTGAGTAAACAGTTGACACCTTCCAGAAAGATTTGAAATGAATCGTCTGATGTAAGCTAACCTTCCTTGGAGTCCACGTAGCTCTTTGAGATTTCTTGGAGGACACATATCGAGGATAGCTTTAACCTTCTCTGGGTCAAGATGTATACCCTTTGAAGTGATAACAAAACCAAGGAACTTACCACTGGAGACTCCCAGAAAAGACTTGGTTCGATTCATCTTGAGTTGGTGTGTACGCATCAGATTGAACACTGTTCTCAAATCTTGGAGGTGGTTGCCCTTGAGATGACTTTTAACTGTAATATCACCTATATAGCATTCTACTTTTTTTCACAAATGATCGAGAACATTTGTGTTCATAGCTAGCAGGTATGTTGCTCCCGCAATTTTCAATCAGAAGGGCATCACCGTATAGCAGTATACCCCCAACGGTGTTCGAAAAGATGTGTGTTTTTCATCATCGGGGAACAGCTTGATCTGGTTGTAGCCTGAGAACCCATCCATGAAGGACATTCGCTCAAATCTACAAGTATTGTTGATCATTATGTCGGTGATCGGCAGAGGAAACTCATAATTTGGGCATACAGAGTTTAAATCACGGTAATCGATATAGACTCGAACTGTACAATTCTTTTTCATGACCGAAACAATACTAGCGACCCAGTCAGGGTATTATTCTTCATGAATGAAACCACTTAAAATAAGCTTTTTGACTTCACTTTCGGTAGCTTCCATGATATCTGGTCGGAAACGTCGTTGCTGCTGCTTCACTAGCTTATCTTTAGATGAGATATTTAGGCGGTGCATAGCAACTTTAGGGTCTAAACCTGGCATGTCTACATAGCTCCATGAAAAGACATCGATATATTCTCTCATAAGCTGTATAAGAGATTGTCGTTCTTCACCAGACAGACTTTTGCTGATAAAGATTGGTTTAATAGATGATTCATCTCCTAAATTAACTTGGACGACTTCGACTTTAGTAGGCGGTTCACATTGTTCAAAACATAACTCCCACCTAGTGTCCATCTTTTGAGCCCATTGTTCGAGCTCGATTGATTGGACATCTTCTACAATTTGGTCAACTGACACCATATTGACGGATAGAGTTACTTTGAACATGTCTCTAATATTGGAGTCTGAATCCCAGAGATAGGAATCAGAAGAATGAGAACAATGATCAACTTTAATGTCTGATCCTTCAGGAGTTGTTGGAGGAGTAACATAACCCAAACATACACCATTTCGTTGATAATAGTTCTCGGGTTTGCCAGGAGGAGCAAAGTGACGTATTGGCAATCGTCGTCCTTTACCGTGGTTTAGTCCCTGGTCGCTTTTTATATCATATCCCATATTCTGGATTATATTCTTTGCCTGCCAACTATATCGGTAAAGCTGCATTGTACCTGAATCATAGTCAGCTTCGGCGTTGTAATTAGGAGTAGTAAAGTCTAGAACGAACTTTCTTTCGCCAATTATTCGACTAAAGATGATTAGTTCTTCATCCTTCTTTCTCGTTGGAACGATGAAGTAGTGGATATCCTCTGGCGAGACTATTTTCCGCAGATGGTGTGTCATAATCGGATGTAGAGATGTGGTCTTTTACCTTGCTCTAAGGCATACAATGTATCTACGTACTGGTCAGAGTAATTCAAAGATAAACCTTTACTCAGAAAATATGCAAGTTTTTCTTCAGGGATAACATCATCCACTGAAGGTACTTTATTTTGAGTATTGATATACTTATTAAGGGTATTATCATCCGGAACAGGAGTCACAGACTTTGTCATGTTCACTACGTAGGGTAACTAATCAGGATTGGGAGAATGGGCTTCAGCAGGTTTTACCCAAGTTGTTTTGTGGAGAGTGATGGTCAATGGTGTGGCAACATCATGATGCTTCTTTTTAACCCAGACTGTGAGAGACTTTGAAGTACTTTGTGGAGTAGTACGTACTTTGACTCGGATAACTAGGGGACCTTTATTGGCGGATGAATTAACTTCAGCTTCATCGTCAGCTTCGTTGCCATCATCCCTGGGAGGCTGAGATTGATATAATACCGAATCTCTATAGTAGGCTTCAATACCCTTGAAAGGATCGATATCGGCAAATTTTCTCTTCATGATGCCATCACTATTGACGTACTTAAAGTACTGGTGAAGGGTTAGAAGGAACAATCATGTTCTCGTGTATCCACGGGCGTCCTAACAAGATGTTGTAGGATATATTGGCATCGATTACATAGCAAGCAACTTTTGTCCGGATATCACCAATCTGGCACTTGAGACGGATCTTTCCCAGAGGGTGACTTCTTCCGGCATTGAAAGTTATGATAGTCATATTGGTTGCAAACAGCTTGTGCAAAGGGATCCCTAGAATTTGGAGTAAACTTCTAAGGATGATGCTAGGAACCTGGATCGATATGCATCCGATCCACCTTAATCGTCCTGATATACCCTGCATAGTACAGAGGTTTATCATGACGATTATTTTTGAGTAGCATGTCCTCTTGTGAAAAGGCAATATTGGGAACCACTTCCATAGTTCTACGGCAATGAGGACAAGGGACTGGATCTTCAGTGAGATAAGAGTCGACATATAGTAATGCCTTACTTAAAGCTTTACGCATCTCTTTGGAGAGCCGTAGTAGATCGAACAATGATAATCTGGCAGGTGTATTTGCCAATTGTGCCAGTAAGTCAAAGTTGTAAGGCTGATCCATGCCTTCGGGAGCAGGTGACTTCAGAGATTTATCAAATCGTGTCTCTATCTGCTTAGCTTTGTCGGCAGTTGAGGACTTAGACGGACCAGCTTCTGAACTTGTGGAGGCAACAGGAGCTTCAAAAGGCATTACTTCCTCTTGTGCGGGGTCATATGTTCGCAGGTAAGTCTTGCCGGATCGTGTCTTACCAGATAGGACTTCATAAATAGGAGAAGATACTATATGGCATGGCTTATTTTTCTTGCCCCTCTTTGCTTTGGAAGACACTACCCCCCGACTTTATTTCTTGCACAAGGTCAAGATGGACCCACATAATCTCACCACACTCCGTCGTGAGTGGCACCAGAGTTGATGTTGAATCACGAGCTGGCGACAGGTTGACGACTTCCATTATTGCCTTGGGAATTGGAACTACACCGCCTGGAACTTCTGTACAAGGAAAGTCACCAAATTGAAGAGAGATCATGTTAGAAGACACGACCTTATCTTCAACTTCGAGGTTGATAACTTGGTTGTCGATGAGCTGTTGTATCTTCTTCTTCAAGACGATGCAATCCTTGGTAGAATGGTGCACGCACTAATGATAGAGACAGTACTTGGGGTCGCTGAGTCGGCTTGCCTCTTCAGGATGTCGTTGTGGAGGCAATACAAGTTTATTACCCTTTATCAACGTGTTAAAAATGGTAATAACATCATCCTCGTCAAAAGAGAAAGTCTTCTTGGGTCTGTCATGAGCATTCTGAGAATTGGGAGCTCCCTTGGAAGTATCATCCTTCAAGACTTCTTTTCCCTTTGTCTTCAGATTTGGATGTCTTCAACCCAGTAGTTCCAGATTAGGAACGTCATTTTCAGCAGCATCAGCGGCCCTGATGAAAGCGGGCCACGTATCATACTTATGTATACCCAGACAGAACTTCACTATAGGAAGAAAGTTATGCCGACAAGTATCCATAAGCTCCGAGTCTGGCATATTGAAGGGCATCTTCAAGGCTAATCGCCTGAAGGGTTCGATAAAAGCAATATTTCCTCTGCTTGGTCTCGATGAGGGTGGACATACTAACATGCATGCCACTTTTGTAAAACCTATTGAAGAATATCCTTTCCAAGTCTTTGGAGGAGTTAATGCAACCGTCAGGTAGACTGTAAAACCATTCAAAAGCTACTCCCTACATGGTACTGATAAATATATTTGATAAGAACGCATCTTCTCTTAGTAAGTGCAGCGTCTGTGTGTTGAAGTACGTCATGTGTTTGCAAGGATAAGTCATCCACTCAAACGAATTTAGCGTCAATAGCTTGTAGTTAGTGTAGCTCCCCTTCTCGGATTTTTTTAAATATTTCATTATTATTTATTTTATTTAAATGGTGATTTTAGAAGGTTAGAATTAATTATTTAGTTAATTATTATGGTAGATAGTTTTAGCCATGATTAAGAATTGGAGTACAAGACGACTAAAAATTATGGCACGGATAGTGCAGTGACGTGCCTTGACTAGTGTATTAACCCTGGTAGGGGAGACCGAGCCACAATGGCGTCCTAACTAAGAAAAACAGGCCAAGTTGTGAGTTACTCCCTATAAATAGTTAAATTAGTGATTTATTAAGTATTTTAATATTTGGACTTTTAGGAAATTCAGTTATACCAAGTTAGTCCAGATAGGACCCGTAGCAAGCCCATGTAGTCATACGGTACGCCCAACGACATCCGTGTACGTGTGTTTTGGTATGATTGTGATGTACTTCATTCTAATGATCTATTGAATATTTTCTAAATATTTAAATATTATAAATATCGTCATTATTGGATATTCAATAATAGTTGTATAAATAGGTCCTTGCACATTTTGGGATTATTGGACGATGCATAATGGTATATACACCACTATTAGTTTGTTGAATCTCGTTATTATTATTGTCATTATTATAATTATCATTATTATAATATTGAGGTTATTATTATTAATTTATTATATATGTGTGAATATATAGATATATATATAAGGCGTGTGTATATACATATATATGTGCATACATGTACTTGTATATTTATATATATAGATATATATGTAAATAAGAAATAAGAAAAGTATGTATTTGTATGTATATATCAAAATACTATATGAATAGTAAATATATATATATATATATATATATATATATATATATATATATATATATATATATATATATATATATATATATATATATTTTATATATATATATATATATATATATATATATAATGTGTGAATGTATATATATATAAATATTGTACATGTGTGTATATACATATATAAATATTTCATGTGTGTAAATGTGGGTATATACGTATATATAAAATACATAGGTGACTAGATATGTATACATATAGAGTTATATATGTTAATATATAATAGGCAGTGTTAACAAACAGAGCTAGCCCCTCACAGCTCGGCCTAAAACCGAGCTCCCCAAAACCATTTGTCCTTAGTTGCTCAACCGAGCAACAACTCAAGCCCTCTCAGCCGAAAACCAGGCCCAACAAAGGCCAAACCCAGTTTAACCTCACAAACCGACTAATCTCCGACCTTGTTGATAAAAGCCGCGTGATTGTATAAAAAATCGAAGGAAGAATACCGAAACCCTAGCGAAAACCCCATGCCACCACCTCCAGCCCCGACGTGGCGTGCGCCTGGACTGCCGTGGGCGGCCACGCGGGCCGTCGAAGGCCGACAACGGTCGGCACGCGCGCGCGCGAGCGCGCGAGATGACAGTGGACAACGGCAGCAACATGAGTGCGAGGAGCCGACTTCGCGATAACTTCTCGTCGTGCTCTGTCGACCAATGGTCGAACCGTCTTCGCAGGTTTGTCGACAACCTTACCTTCTATTTTTTCTTTCAAATAGATTCCATCGTCATGCGTTAGATTCTTCGAAAATTCGATCCAAAGATCGAGAAAAATCTCAAAATTCGGAATATAGAGACTGTCCCAAAGTCTCCAGTTTGAGTCCCGATTTCTTACAAAATAGTGATCGATTTCAAAATCCTTTTGAAGGCGTTTATTGACAACATATAGGGCTTCAAATCCCTTTTTACGGAATTTGATTTCATCGACTACATGCCGAGAAATCGGATTCCGAAGTTACCGAAAAACTTGTTTTAAAAATCATGAAAACGCTCCACACGACGTGCGTCACGCCAATCCGGACAAAGTGGTCGTGTACCGAAAGGATCGAAAGCTGCGTAACTGCTTTGTGGTCATGTGGGCTTTGGCGGAATTCAAATTGGTCCCGTGTGCGCGACGAATTTTATGCGTATCCGTCGAAATTCACCGTATCGTACAGTTTGCAAATTCTTCAATTACTTTGTACACGCTCGTCATATCAAGACGAAACTTATGCCAACAGACCGTATCATTTTTCTGGTCCTGTATGCCAAGTTTTGTCCGATTCTGAGACCGTTGATAAAATCACCGTTTTACGGGCCCCACGGTCCCACTCAACGGGCGATTTTGTGCACGGCCTGCCGGAATCCAACTTTGGACATACGGTTGGGTTCGTATCGGAAAACCGGATCCATAAACATGTAGTTTGACGACTTTTGAGACCATTGACTCTGGCACACTTTTCGGTGCGAAGCTGGTCCAACGGCGGATATCGTTTTTTTGCCCGAAATTACCATTGACTCTGGCACACTTTTCGGTGCGAAGCTGGTCCACATGTTGAAACGAATATTTCACACCACCTAGATAGATGTCTTTTATTAATTTTTCCTTGTTTACTTCTCTACCGTGCTCTGTCATCAGTTTTCTTACTAGCTTTCATATTCCATATGCTATTTTCATGTCTTATTAATCTATTATGTTTTCGTTTTGTCGTCGGTTTGTGTACTTGTTCCATTCTTGACTGGAAACCAACATTTTTCAGGTTTAGCCGCTATCACTCTTAGCGCTGGGAAAGACAAGGGTATGCTGAAGACAACCTAGAAATAGAAAGTATTGTATCAATTTTATTAATTGTAAAATCTTGTATTTTCTTTAATTATAAATGTTGTAATAAATATAGAATTGTGAATGAGCAGCAAATATTATTTTTTGAGCATTATTTCTTACGGGCTTGACAGCGTTGTACCACCGACTCTGTGGCGTAGGCTGGCTTGGACACGTCTCGTATCCGAAAAGCGGGTGCGGGTCTTGACAAGTTTTTGTGATGGCCCATGCAGGTCAGATTTCGTAAAAGATTGCAAACTCGTGACGGTACGATAGTCGTACAATTGCGAGCCTGCGCTCAGGAAATGCTCATTCACAACTAGGATTAAAATAATTTAGGAGAATGACTAGGACTAGCAGTCCCTTGGACAGATTAACCATGGGGTAGTTAAGATTGTTTGTTAGGCCATACAATTTGGATACCAAGTTGTTAAATTTAGATTGCTTGCCATATCTTTATAGACACACTATTACTTTTGAATATGACATTATGATCCAATATGGATCCACTATTTGCTTGGTATGTTAGGCTCGCCTAGAATTATGGCGTTAATTTTGATAAACTGTCCAATTTCTTTATTTAGATATAAATTTCATATCATGAGTTAAAATTGTTTGTTTTAAATTCTTTTTGTTGTAAGGATTTAGGTTATAATTTTTGATTCTGTAATTCGTGTGCGAATCTCGAGGTAGATTGATTTGAGATTTTCCTTCAACCATAGAAATGCATATGAAATAGATACTAGAATATTTGTATTCCTTTTGTCTTTAATTATTTCCTCCATGTTAAGTCTGTTATTTTAAATGTAGTGACTGATAGGACAAATACCTACACTCTATTTTAGTCAACTTGTTTGAATCTCTAGAAGCTCATGGATTTTACGATTATAGTTAGAGGAATATTAGTTAACCCATAAAGTTTAGACAGCAGCGCACTATCGTCAATTATTTGAGAGTGGGAAATGTGGGTTCACTGCAGCCAACAGCGCACTGGCAAGGCACAACCCATCGAATTAAAATCCTTTCAAGAATTATAGGTTATGGATCATTGCAAAAACTATGTTCTCGTGGACCTCTTTAGATCTTAGATACCCTAGTGTCAATATAGGTAGAGTGTCTGATAGCCTATAACATTTGAATCACGAAACCAAGGGTTTGTCATAGACAGAGTATACAAACGAGGCATAATTCTAGGCGAAATGATTTCAGGCGTGATTACAAGTTTAGGATACTATAGAGCATAGAAGGATGCCCTGTGTGTTCCATAAGATCCAAATCCAAAACTAGTGAAAGCTCTGTAGGTCGGGTAGCAAGTCTTCCAACCTAGCATTCCGTGGTCCTTGTGATCTATTAGTAAGGTAATTGACTGACATTAATAGGTTACTTAGAATATAGAATTCATAAGTCTATAACCCATTAGTCGATCAAGGCCTTATGGATAGAAGATAGTAGATTGCATGTACAGGCAAGAGCACCAGTCAAGGTTTTGATTTTTCCAAAACGCAAACTACTTATTCCTCCTTTCAGAAATCTCGCATATTTATATGTTGACTCTCTTGACCAATTCTGCTATTACAGCCTAGTTTTGCAAGCTTATTCTTTTATCGGGCTTGATTCGAGACATATGTTATTGGGAACGCCCGCTAACATATTGTCTAATCAGAATCATTGTATTACGGTCTGATCAACCATGATACATTTGGTTCGCTTTTCATTTAATTACCCTACGTGGACTGAGATATAGAGATATCCAGGATCTCATCCGCGACTGCTTCGACAATTCCCCTTGAATTATACCTTCGTCTTTGAATCGCAAAATGGTATTCAGTGACATCTCTCTTGAACTCTTTATTATTTTTGTCTTTCATCGATTGGAAAGACGAAAGCTCGTAAATGATAGATAGATACCTAGTATCTCCATGACCATGATAGTTGTATACGCAAGTGTAGCTACCAACGGCCAGCCCTGTGACAGGAACCTTGCCACCATATCCTAGCCTCTAAGGTGGGTAGACGGTAAGTCTTCTAGAATCTTGAGATGTACGAGGATTACCGATTGATTAGAATAATTTTCCACTAGGATGAGGAACAGTGCCCCATGGACTCCCACTTTCCATTTAGATCATTTTGTGCCCTCGACCGTGCCATTAATATTCGGAGCACGAGACCAGCTGTTATCTTCCAACGAATTTCATATGAAAGATCTAAACGAGTCCACCTTCATCTAGGTACATCATGTCCCACTCAAACCCGTCCCCTTGTACTCTATTTTTATGGTATGACTTTCAGGACAAAAGCATTAGCCATAACCCTTACCGTAATAACGGTATATTTTCCGACTTCCACTTGAGCTTTAACCTTGACCCAATTCTTTCGACCCAATATATGGTAGTGATCTACTCGAAGCCCATTACGCACATACCACTAGTATGCCACTTGATTGAGGCCTCATGTGCTACTTAAATATAAAAGTTACTGAAGGCACATTTTGGGCTTGAGGGACCTAGCTAACCAACTGGACTGGCAACTAGGTCAACACTTGGATAGGAACCTATTCTAAGTTACCCTAACTAGTAGAAACAGTTTGATTATTAGGATATTGTCTAGTCCATATAGATTGAAACCCAATGTTCATCCAACCAACGACTGATGTCCAAATAGAGAACCCATTAAGATCACAATCTTGATTTCTCAAATTCCGTTCTATTATTGAACATTGTCTAGAACTTCCAGAACGAAATTTCGTATTATATGGATTGTAAGCCCCTCTAAGAAACAAGTGTCCTTCGATTTAACAGGTGACTAGACTAGAGTAGCCTCATATAGCAAATAAGTCAATGGTTCGTAAATACACTTTGTAGCTGTATCGTTGGATACTCTTTACTGCTCTTGAAAATTTATAGTTTCTCCCGATTATTCTTCCTTACCTTCCCATCCTTTCTATTTCAGAGCGACGAATGGTCATACAATTTAGAGTTATCAATATAATTCTTAGCTGCAGGTGTAAATTTATGCTTGTTAAATTTTGGGTTGCTTGATAGATACGAGAGGATTATAGGTACCATATGTCCTAGATATTTTTGGAAGAGTTATTAGCCACTAGTTAGAAGATTATAATATATTAGTGACCTATGTTTCAAGGGAGTAGTGTGACCAAAGGTAGGTAGAAGTCCTCAAGTATTCAGAGTTATAGAATAGCTAGAGAAGGCCATAAATATTTTTGAGAAATTAAATTTGAGGAGATTAAGGGAATACTAGACTTTGAATTTTAAGAAATAATTATGAGTTTGAATTTCGAGGACAAAATTATTTTAAGGTGGGTAGATTTGTAGCTCCCCTTCCTAGAATTTTTTTTAAATATTTCATTATTATTTATTTTATTTAAATGGTGATTTTAGAAGGTTAGAATTAATTATTTAGTTAATTATTACGGTAGATAGTTTTATCCATGATTAAGAATTAGAGTACAAGACGACTAAGAATTATGGCACGGATAGTGCAGTGGCGTGCCTTGACTAGTGTATTAACCCTGGTAGGGAGACCGAGCCACAGTGGCGTCCTAACTAAGAAAACCAGGCCAAGTTGTGAGTTACTACCTATAAATAGTTAAATTAGTGATTTATTAAGTATTTTAATATTTGGACTTTTAGGAAATTCAGTTATACCAAGTTAGTCCAGATAGGACCCATAGCAAGCCCATGTAGTCATACGGTATGCCCAACGACATCCGTGTAGGTGTGTTTTGTTACGATTGTGTTGTACTTCATTATAATGATCTATTGAATATTTTCTAAATATTTAAATATTATAAATATCGTCATTATTGGATATTCAATAATAGTTGAATAAATAGGTCCTTGCACATTTTAGGATTATTGGACTGTGCATAATGGTATATACACCACTATTTGTTTGTTGAATCTCGTTATTATTATTGTCATTATTATAATTATCATTATTATATTATTGAGGTTATTATTAAATATTATTATTAATTGATTATATATGTGTGAATATATAGATATATATATATATAAGGCGTGTGTATATACATATATATGTGCATACATGTACTTGGATATTTATATATATAGATATATATATGTAAATAAGAAATAAGAAAAGTATGTATTTATATGTATATATCAAAATACTATATGAATAGTATATATATATATATATATATATATATATATATATATATATATATATATATATATATATATATATATATATATATATATATATATATATATATATATATATTTTATATATATATATATATATATATATATATATATATATATATATATATATATATAATGTGTGAATGTATATATACTATAAATATTGTACATGTGTGTATATACTTATATAAATATATATAAATATTTCATGTGTGTAAATGTGGGTATATACGTATATATATAAATACATAGGTGACTAGATATGTATACATATAGAGTTATATATGTTAATATATAATAGGCAGTGTTAACAAACCGAGCTAGCCCCTAACAGCTCGGCCTAAAACCGAGCTCCCCAAAACCATTTTTCGTTAGTTGCTCAACCGAGCAACAACTCAAGCCCTCTCAGCCGAAAACCAGGCCCAACAAAGGCCAAACCCAGTTGAACCCTCACAAACTGACTAATCCCCGACCTTGTGGATAAAAGCCGCATGATTGTATAAAAAATCGAAGGGAGAATACCGAAACCCTAGCAAAAACCCCACGCCACCACCCCCAGCCCCGACGTGGCACGTGCCTGGACAGCCGCGGGCTGCTGCGCGGGCCGTCGGAGGCCAACCACGTCCGGCACTCGCGCGCACAAGCACGCGAGATGACAGTGGACAACGGCAGCAATAGGAGTGCGAGGAGCCGACTTCGCGATAACTTCTCGTCGCGCTCGGTCGACCAATGGTCGAACCGTCTTTGCAGGTTTGTCGACAACCTTATCCTCTATTTTTCCTTCAAATAGATTCTATCGTCATGCGTTAGATTCTTCGGAAATTCGACCCAAAGATCGACAAAAATCTCGAAATTTGAAATATAGAGACTGTCCCAAAGTCCCCAGTTTGAGTCCCAATTTCTTGCAAAACAGTGATCGATTTCGAAATTCTTTTGAAGGCGTTTATTGACAACATGTAGGGCTTCAAATCCCTTTTTACGGAATTTTATTTCATCGACTACATGCCGAGAAATTGGATTCCGAAGTTACCGAAAAACCTGTTTTAAAAATCATAAAAACGCTCCACACGAACTGCGTCATACCAATCGGAACGACGTGGTCGTGTAGCAAAAGGATCGAAAGCTGTGTAACTGCTTTGTGGTCGTGTGGTCTTTGGCGGAATTCAAATTAGTCGCGTGTGCACGACGAATTTTATGCATATCCGTCGAAATTCACCGTATCTTGCACTTTGCAAATTCTTCAATTACTTTGTACACGCTCGTCAGATCGAGACGAAACTTGCGCCAACAGAACCGTATCATTTTTTTGGTCCTGTATGCCAAGTTTGGTCCGATTCTGAGACCGTTGATAAAATCACCGTTTTGTGGGCCCCACGGTCCCACTCAACGGGCGATTTTGTGCACGTCCCGCCGGAATCCAACTTTGGACATACGGTTGGGTTCGTATCGAAAACCGGATCCGTAGACATGTAGTTTGACGACTTTAGAGACCATTGACTCTGGCACGCTTTTTGGTACAAAGCGGGACCAACGACGGACACCATTTTTGCCCAAAATTACCGTTTTGCCCATGTGTCCAGAATTGGACTTAAGGACATGCAACCCAAACTAATTTGACTATTCTGAGAACATTAGTACTGTTTATTTCAGCATCCGGAGACTTCTGCATGTGTTGACTGATTGTGGCTCATAGAGTGGTATGGTATTTTGGTTTCTCCAGCTAAGGACCTCAGGCAAGTGCACTTTCTGATTGCTTTTCGATTCATAGTAGTCTTTTCATTTCATATCTATACATATATCTTGCTGCTTGTTGACACGCTCGTCACACGGAGTTGTCGGGAGGGAAAATATCTTAGTATACATGTGGACTACCCAGAAATATCCCAATATGTCTATTCTTGAATGCTAGCCGCTGCGCACGACACGTGCAGTGTGCCTTATTTACCCCCTAGCCGTCCACATGTTGAAACGGATATTTCACACCACCTAGATAGATGTCTTTTTATTAGTTTTTCTTTGTTTACTTCTCTACCGTGCTATGTCATCAGTTTTCTTACTAGCTTTCATATTCCATATGCTATTTTTATGTCTTGTTAATTCTATTATGTTTTCGTTTTGTCGTCAGTTTGTGTACTTGTTCTATTCCTGACTGGAAACCAATATTTTTCAGGTTTAGCCGCTATCACTCTTAGCATTGGAAAAGACTTGGGTATGCTGAAGACAACCTAGAAATAGAAAGCATTGTATCAATTTTATTAATTGTAAAATCTTGTATTTTTTTAATTATAAATGTTGTAATAATTGTAGATTATGAATGAGCAACAAATGTTATTTCTTGAGCATTATTTCTTGCGGGCTTGACAGCGTTCTACCGCCGACTCTGTGGCGTATGCTGGCTTGGACACGTCTCGTATCCGAAAAGCGGGTGCGGGTCGTGACAGTTAGGAGGACAAGTGGCATTCTTCCATTCAGGAGGATAAGATTGAGATATCTCCATCTTCTGAAGCTCGTCTTTGTGTGAGAGGATATCGAGACGGGCAACAAGAGAATCAATTGCATCATTCTAATTGAGCAGATATTGAGAAACGGCTGCTATATGGTTGTCTAGTACTGTCGGCACACTACAACAAAAAGACCTATTAATGACGCTCGACAAGGAGTTTTAATGACGCCTGATACCTAAGCGTTATCAAAGTTCAAAATACCTTTTTTCTATGACGGTTTTGACTAATTTTGGACTTTTTATAACATTTATAAAACAAACCGTCATTAATATTTTAGAGCGGTGGCAAACTTGTAATTCCTTCACTGTATAAAAGCTAAGTGGGAGAGAGAAAATTCATTTCTCATCCATTTTCTAACCGAGCAGCAGCTCTCCTCCTCAAACATCTTCTTCCCCAATTTTCAACCCTAACCTTAATTACTCCGGCGATGGGCTCGACTATGCAGCAACCCTTCGGCGACTAA
This sequence comes from Iris pallida, assembly GCA_029216955.1. Taxonomy (NCBI): domain Eukaryota; kingdom Viridiplantae; phylum Streptophyta; class Magnoliopsida; order Asparagales; family Iridaceae; genus Iris; species Iris pallida. The sequence goes on along the minus strand of JANAVB010013395.1, from coordinate 7,255,536 downwards.
GCTATCGATGCAGAGCCACCACTTCGACAGCGTTCTCATTCCTTTCCCCCAACTCCAAAACCCTAACCCTAGAGCCCGTTCTCGTCAAAATTAGGGCTACAGTTTTAATTTCTTCTTCCTCCCGACAAAAAATAGGTAGCGAGTTCGTGACGTTCCTCTCAGGCGTGGTCTGATCCCATTTTGGTAAGGAATTTCTTCTAACTTCTTAGATTCAATACGAATTAGGGCTAGGGTTTTTAACTTCATATATGTATGTATATACGTTTTCCCTTCTTAATTATCAACATCTGCTATATACATTTTCCTCATACACACACCATTTTGGCATGTCATTATATATTTGAGTGCCTCTGTCATGTACAACATGCCATAATATAGAAACAAATCAACAATACTGATTTTTTTAGTTTCTATGCTTCCTAGATGGCAAGTAATTATCCTATATAAGATAAATATACAGTGCTTCCTACTGAACTGTTGTAGTTGTGCCTCTGTTTTGATATTTTCCTTGACGAGACACTATGGTAGTTGTGCCACTGTTTGTGACAGACCGACTGTTGGGGGCTCTGGTCTGTAGGAATATGTATGGGGTTTCGAACCCATTTGATTAGATGGAGCTCATTTAGTCTACAAGGGAAGACCAATTTCTTTGAGAACAGGGTCCAATGTTTGATTGAATGGAGCTATAGAAGTTACTTCAAAAAATTCAAATATCTCGAAGGTCTATCTGCCTTACAAACCTAGTGAGCCCATTATGGTGAACTTGCAATCTTGTTCCTCCTTTTTATTTATAATTATATATAGATTGTTGTTTTGTATATATTCATGTGTTTGATGTATTTCTTTTGATGTTAATCTCAGTCTGGTCCAACAGAAGGAAGCCCCTCGGATGCAACATCTTGTATCACCATCGAAGATGTGACAAATTGTAGCATCAAATAAAGTGATGTTGACCTAGCTCTGATGGCGGATCAAGGGATATACAATTATGGGTACTACCCAGGTTCATTGTGATTTTGATTAAGTAATTCAAATTGCAGCTTCAGAATTCAGATAACAGTTTTATGATTCTTTACCAGGTTTTGTTTTCGTATGTGATATTATAGCCGTGTGGTATTGTCATTTAAAGATTGTGAGCTAGTCTAGCATCGCATTTCTTGCATTCTCAAGTTCTAATGTTATTCATGTTCATTTACATTTCTTATCTCTATAAAATCTTTTCAAAATGATAACTATTTATCATGTTCTAATAGTATTTATCTTGTGGTATACTGCTCACAATGGTGAAATTCTTATTAGGGATCCAAGAATACACGCACTATAATTAATTTGGTTGACACGGAAGCTTGGCAGGCACACACACAAACACACACACACACACACACACACACACACACACACACACACACACACACACACACACACACACACATATATATATATATATTGGCAGGCACACACACACACACACACACACATATATATATATATATATATATATATATATATAAGTGAATATATATATATATATATATATATATATATATATATATATATATATATATATATTCACTTATATATATATAAATATATATATATATATATATATATATATTCACTTATATATATATATATATATATATATATATATATATATATAGGTGAATTTCTTTGGTAAAAGTCACTGGTATCTACTATCTATTCTTTGTTCAGTTCAGATCAAAAATCTTAGATATGCCAGTTAACATAAGTTTCTCTCTCTAAGCTTATAACATATCCATTTCTTTAATGTTACTAGATCAATAGATTTTTAACCTATATATAACATATTCATTTCACTATGATATTTCTAATGATTTAAGCATAGGACTAATTTTCTTCTCATGCATAATTATATAATTAGATTGCTTTATCTCCACATCAAACATTTTCTTTATATAGATTTTTTCTCTTGAATTTTGTAGTGACTTGAAGTTTTTTTTTTCTTTCCAGTTTTTGGTCTTTCAAATATAATGTGTCATTTATACCTGGTTGTAACTTGATAATATCTAAATTGTGGATATAGGTGGGGTGAGGATTTGGAACACGAGACCTCCATTTGGTTGGCATTTTAATATCATTCTATTTTTATCAATTCTCCATTTGCGCCAAGTGTAGTCCGTCTAATAAGTTATGCTTTCTTAATTATGCATTTTCGATTTTGATTTCTAATATATAAATTTTTTGTTAATTTTTTTTAATTTATTGGCTTGGTAAAATCCAGGTTGATTGCTAGGCTCACACTTCAGCGTTGATTACTAAAGTGCTAAGCTGACATTTCCAATTTTTTACAAAAAGGGCACAACGTGACGCTGAGGTGCATACAGGCGCTGGTGAGGGTTCAGGCGAGAGTAAGGGATCAGAGAATGAGGCTCTCCCACGACGGCGCCGGCTGCAGCAGCACCAAGTCGTCGCTCAGCTACGTCAGAATCTACTTTAGTAAATATTTCTAATAATTTGGTTAGCAAAAGAGAGATTTATTCTTTTTTTTGGGTACATTCTGTATTTGGATATTCTATGTAATGAAGATGTTGATATGTACTCTATTTTGAGAAATGTAATAAAGATGGTGATATATAATGTTAAGTTTTTGGAATGTAATATATACTGTGCAGTATAGAGCATTATAAGTATGCTAATTTGAATAGTATAAAGTGTTATAAATGTGCTGCATTGAGCCTATACATATTATCTATTCATGACGTTTTAAAATTGTTCTGAATTGTGCACTATATATTAACTATTCATAACGTTTTTATAGAAACTATTCATGACGGTTATTTTATGACGCTTTTAAAAAACATTTATAACACCCATTTTCATAACGGTTGCTGTGGAAAAAAAAAAGCGTCATGGTTCGTCATTAATGACGCTTTTTATCCGTCATTAAAAGGATTTTTTGTTGTAGTGGCAAAGGACCACCCCCAGTATTTACGGGATTTGGAGGAGGTGCAACGGAATGGTACTCTAGCAGTTTGGTTGAAGTGGGGGAACAACCCCAACAGTTTGGATAGCCATGATACTGGTAAGCATGTCAGTGATCTTGGCGAATGCCATTTCAAGATTGTTCAGCCGCTTGTTGGTTTGATCACTAGCTTCTTCGGGTCTCTCTCCATCCGTCTTGTACGCAGATATCATGCAAGGATGAATAGAAGAGACAGTACAACTGGTGTTGGTGTTGTCTGTCTTTGAGTTGAAAAGGCCTTCATCTTCAGGTAGGGGAGGTAGATAGTTACCGTCGGACTCGAAGAGATCATCGTCATCTGGAAGGCTACTCCCGACATGGAGGTCGTCTGCTTAAGATTCTGAGGGAGTACTACCCCCGGTTTGAGATTCTGAAGGAACACCATCCCTAGTTCGAGAGTCCTCACTATCTATAAGGGATCTTGTTCTCGATCGAGTACTCATATAGACTCCTTCAAGTGAAACAGCTCGTTGGCTATTTTCTGGCAAACTTCTTCTTCTCCTGTTTGTAGAATTAAAAGAAAAGGTTGGATTAGTGGTTCATCTTCTTTGATTGTGGCTCCCGTAGGGAGGACCCCATGAAGCCATGTTGGATGAAACATATAATAGCTCTTCATCATCAGAACGCTGCAGTCGTCGAAACACGGACTGCCTTGGAGGAACGTTAGTTGCTTTATAGCAGCAATAGTTGATGATAATACTAGTGCATGGGGTGCTCTTGTTGAGGCACCTCATGAGTCGCAGTGATCTCTCTCGCCTTACGCTTATGATTTATTATGTCACGTAAATCGACGAAAGGGAGCTTTGCATTAGAACCCATTTCACATGCATTGCCCTGCTTTGTATATGGATTCGTTCGTGAAATTGGCACATCCGGACTTAGTTCATGCGCAGGGGCAACCCGCACACGTAAGTTCCGTGATGACCTTGAAGACAGTCTCGTGCTATACGCGTTGGCGTCTGTCTTTTTGCTGTGGGCGCATAGACCTTGGAGTATGCCCTTGGGTGCATACTTTTCAGAAGTTCTGGCAACATGCTTGGCCTTCCAAGGTGTGGGCATATATAATGGATCATCAGAGCCTGGTCGCATAGTGGTAGACAGCCTACTGAAGATAGAAGTCTTCTAACCAGAGTTATGTACCCACACCATCCTTTAGGCACATAGCCTTGGGCGTATATTGGAAAACTGTACTATTTTTTTCCCAGTTTTGCCTTTTTCATTTGCAAGCTTCGCTGAGTTTGCCTAAAATGTCTAACACTTTAATTCTTGGCATCGTAGTGTTTTCCTTTGCCAAGTCTTGAGAGTTGAACACTTTATTGTTGATTGAACAAGAGAGAAGTCGCTGGGCTAGTAGAGACGTGAACAGTATGCGTCTTCTTTGCATTGGGAGCTTCTGTAGAAGAGCTATGCGCCTATGTGATAGAGTTCTCCTTCTATTGCATATCTTCTACGATACTGGAAGGATATGCAGCACGAGCCTTTCGAAGCCAAGTTTTGCAAGACTTGTTTCACTTCACTTATTTTGAGGGAGTAGAGCCATCCCTCGAGAGCATCTCTTCGAACACTTGTTGATCGAACTTCATGATCAACATATTCTGAGTGCTCCCCACTTTAGCAGTATCAGATTGCGTCACCACCTTCTCGTCAGAGGAAAAGGTAGTCCCCAGCAGAGTCGCCATTTTTGTAGACACTTACAAAAAAGAGAAGAATCACGGTCTTTTTTATTAGCGCAAGGCACTATAAATCGAGTACACCTGAGAGATCCTGTACTGAGAATCCCCGAGTACAAAAAGAATCTTTGGAAATAGGACAATAAAGATCGAGCGGCAGTTGCTCCTTTACACCGTTGACACTCCGATTTACAAAAGTGGCAGAAAACCTAAGAAAATTGGTAACTCTCGGCTCACTGGCAAGAAGGGCATCAATTTAGTTCTGAAATGCTATATGTTCTTTCCATTTGAAGAGGCATATGTGCTCTATTTATAGTCATTTTGCACTAAAATGACTGTTATGCACACATAGGTAGAGAATACACTGATCTTCCTGTGGGCGCATAGTATTGCTTTGGGCGCATAGGATGTAGGAGCATAAGAACTGGATGATCGTAGATAGATCGTGTGGTTGACGTGGCCGCATGTTTCGGCCCATGACTGGTAGTGGATGTTGACTTAGTCGTAGAGTTGTTATGTCTTAGGCACATAGTGCAGAAAAAAATATGCGCCCACCTGTGGTGGGCGCATAACACATTGTTACATGTGGACGCATAGCCACTTCCTTATGTGGGTGCATAGACCTGCTACATGTGGGCACATAGTCACTTCTTTATGTAGGCACATATGGATATTTTTATGTTTCTACAGAAATCGTCTAGTAAGAAGAGCTTTTGCACACCCATCCGATTTATCGACCAAGCACTGATCAAACGATTTCCCCTATGCACGCGCACCTGAAATATTGCCCACAATGTGGGTCAGTACATTATCAATGTAATGGCGAGCGGTGCTGGCCCAACTCACCAAAAAAGACAACACTAAGTAATCATATTATAGAACAATTTTAAATTTGGTCTTTTCCGTTGCATTAGGGTCAATTAGCAGTTCATATCCGACAGAAATAAAGCATGCAAATCTCATAGCCAGCATAATATAAAGCATATAGTTTTTATAGCATTATATGGTAAACATATGTGATATCACCCTTTTAGTGATTCTTACCCACTGTCATGTAGCCATCCCTGTACATTTATAATACTTACTTTGCCTACACAAGACATTGTTAGGAACAATATCATAATTATTATATTGGTCATCGTTCAAGTGATTTCTTACCAACAACCAACATCCTTCCATGTAATTGAGTAATAATTTACTTCGTCTGCATAAGACATCATTAGCACGGGAGCTATCTATATAAATGTCACTGGCGACACAACATCTTGGACCGTCTTACTGGTATAACGGCTCTCCATGTGGTGCAAGTAGCTAGCCCCATTGAAGGTCCCGTATACCGATGCCAGTACGTCGGCATCAATCCTTATTTCCCCTTGGACGAATCGGGTCCGTGGCCACGAATTACCGTTTGAGGATCTACCTTGTGCACAAGTTCTCTATGACCATGCAAGTATACAACTTATCTATTAAGAAAACATATAATGCATGATAAGGAAAACTAAGTAATCAACCACCATCCTTATTCGTATTGCCATCTTGCCTTGAGCTGAGCTCACAAATACCAATTATCCAATCCAGGGTCTTAGTGTAGTCAATATTCTACATCGACGACGGGATAATAGAATGTTGATTACTCAATCGCTTTCCCACATCTTTGATACCAAACATCTTCCAACCGAAACTAAATGTACTCATCGCCCAATTCTTGGGACTTAGCATCTGTGTTACTATACGTTCGTTCGGACATAATTGAAGCATATTCACTACCCAGTTCATGGGTCTTATTATTTGTGTTACCATCTATTCATCGAGCTGAGGCTTGATATACTCACCGCCTAAGTATTTGGGACTTTTGCATCACCTGTCATGTATTTCATAGAGACAACTCACAAGCACACAAGTCATCGAAATGATTCGAAGCACACAATCGATAAAATGATTCGCAACAGTTTTCTAGTCGTGTGATTAATTATCTTTTATTATCTTTTTGATTTCCATACAAGATGTTATTCAACAACTCAAGGAGTAAACATAGCATATAGTGCTTTTATTAAGCGTGAAGCTAAATGATCTTCGAAGGGTTCAACACTACTCACATTCATAAGATGATTCCCGCCATGATCATATAGCCTTCCAAGCGATCCTTCCGAATATTCCCAAGTCCAACAAGGCTCCATCGAACCAACCAGCCATCAAAATGCATCTTGTGGGTCTCGGTACTACAATATATGCATGTAACCTAGGAATACACACAAACTAGTATTCCCTAGGATACCTTATACAACTATCTCTACACAAGCATAGACACACACACACATGCATAGGCACACACATATGCAATTTTACAAACACTTGGTGTGCACCATGCTAGTATAGTACTAAAACTCTGATACTCTCAGGATATGCCCAAGATACCTATACAAAACATTGTCCTATTCATACCACAACACATGAGCATGCCTAAAATGACAATTAGAAGCTAATTATAGTGGTGTCTAGCTAGTGCAATACGTTATGTGAAATATGACATGTTGTCACAAGTATAAGAGGAGTAAAAACCCCAAATTAACTCCCGTGTCCAAGTGTAACATGACACAACCTATTAGTATCCATTTGTTGACACATTTTTAGCCACACACATCATTCACATATCCATTTAGTCTATAAAACCATATGACAAACACTTGGTGTACCATTCTTGGATTTTTCCAAAATTGCACAAAAATCCTACGTAACTTCTACCAATATGGTCATTAGAGCCATGTTCTTCCTCCTCTGGGTACCCCTAGTCCATGGGTGGGTTTCCTAATGATGTCATGTATAAAATAGTGTCTAAACATAGAGAAAAGACTAGTAGTATACCTATTGGGAGATAGATTCCCAACAAAGTACTCGATGTAGACACAATTGTGAAGTAGGACACAATCCCTCAAGCTAATAGTCTCCTCTTCTTGTGCTCCTTGGCTTCCCAGCTCCTAGACTTCTTGGATGAAGAATGGGTGAAGATGGAGAGGAAATTGGAGTTGTTTTGGGGGAGGAATGAATGGACAATGAAAAGGGTTTTTTTAGAACACCAAACTAGGCTTTTTGAGCTCCAAAATGAGAAGTAAAGAATGGACTTCTCTTCCCTCTATGGATGGCCAAGTAAGGTGCCCTAGAATCCTATTTGAAATGTCTACTTTGCTTCTTCAAGTTGTCATGAAGGTTTGATTAACCTTTGGAAACTTCTAGCCTAAGTTGGTAATTAGTTCTAATCCTATTCATGACTTATTATGACTTAAATGAGTCTAATTGTGTCTAACCTAAAATGTAGGTCCAAGTGTCATAACAAGTCCAAATAGGTTCACTAATCAAGGATCCAATAAATAGGCCAGTCTACTAATAATTATAACCATCATATTTGATTAATAAAATAAATACACCTACTATATATATAAATATAAAATAATAAAAACAAACCTATCTAGGATTGTGGTAGTGACAAATCTATCCTCCTAAAAAAATTTCATCATCGAAATTAAAGACAAAAATATCACAAGAATACAAAGGAAGAACAATACCTCAAGGGTCAAAGGGATAAGGGTATTGCTCGTGCATTGTGTCCTCTCTCTCCCAGGTAGACTCTCCCGGAGAGTGATGCCTCCATATGACGCGAACCAAGGTAATAACCTGCTTCCGAAGCACCTTCTTCTAACGATCCAGAATCTTCACTGGCTGCTCTGGATAGCTAAGAGTTGGGCCCACCTCTATCTCGGAATAATCTAAAACATGACTAGGGTCTGTCAGATACCGCCTCATCTGCAACACATGGAACATGTTGTGAACTCCCTCTAGCATAGACGACAAGTCTAGTCAATAGGCCACTGTACCGACCCTCTCGAGAATGGTGAAAGGTCTGATGAATCACAGACTAAGCTTTCCACCCCCGCCAAAGCGAATCGTGTCCAGTGTCGGAAAAATCCTGAGGAACACCAGATCACCAAGCTATCACAAAGCAAGACCCAGCACAATTCCTAGAGCAAACAATCGCAAGCAAGCACAAACTAAAGAACTAAAACTATACCTCAAACTCTAACGGTCTCCGGTGGCTATCGGTCCAATGTCATTGTCTGCCCTGCGCCACCCGAAGTCTATCTCAAATCAGCTTAACCATCTCTGTTGCATCCACAATCATCTTCGGGCCAAGCAAAACTCTCTCACCAACATCATCCTAAGATAAAGGAGTGCGACACCTCCGACCGTATAGAGCTTCAAATGGTGACATCTCTATACTGACTTAGTAGTTGTTGTTGTAAGCAAACTCTATCGTGTGGAGATGGTCCTCCTAAGAATCTCTGAGATCAAACACACAAGTATAAAGCATATCCTTGAGAGTTTGAATGGTCCTCTCCTAATGACCATCCGTTTGAGGGTGATATACGGTACTGAAGTTGAGCTGAATGCCCAAGCTAGCCTGCAAACTCCTCCAAAACTATGCTTATTAGAATCCTGTGCAACCTGATGATCTTTCTCACGTACATCTCGGTCTGCTTCTTCGTAGACAAACACACCTTAAAACACAAAAAGTTGGCTGATTTGTTCAACCTATCAACGATGACCCAAATCGCGTCTTTCCCTCCTCGAGATCGTGGAAGTATTGACACAATGGTAACGTATTCCCACTTCCACTCTGGAATGGGTAATGGCTGAAGCAGACCACCTGGCCTCTGCCTCTCTGCTTTCATCTCCTGGCACACTAAGCATATGGATACAAATTGTGCAACCTCCAACTTCATGCCATACCACCATACGTACTCTCTCAGATCTTTATACATCTTGTTGGCACCAGAATGCATGGAGTATTGAGAACATTGTGCTTCCTGAAGAACCTCCTCCTGAAGATCTCAACTAGGCACGAACAATCTAGTATCGTACCTCAGTGACCCAACTTCGGCGATAGAGAAATCATCCGACAATCCCGCCCGAACCTGCACTCTGATGGTCCTTAGAGTCACATCATCAAAGTGCGCTGATCTGACCCTGTCTATCAACTTAGACTAAATCTGTAAACCCCATATATGTATTTTCAACCCAGGTACTACCATGTTGATACCCAAACTATCCATATCTGCCAATAAGTGATGATCTACCATTAAATACATAGCTACCAAATACCTGCTCAAGTCATCGGCAACTACGATGGCCTTCCCTGGATGATACTGTAAAGAAATATCGAAGTCCTTCATCAGCTCTAGCAAGCTCCTCTGCCCCATGTTCAACTCTTTCTGAGTGAACACATACTTTAAGCTCTTGTGATCTGTAAAGATATCTACACGCTCTCAGTACAGGTAGTGCTTCTACAACTTTAGAGCAATGATAACAACTGCCAACTCCAGATCATGGGTCAGGTAGTTCTTCTTATGAGCACACAATTGCCTGGATGCATAGGTAATCACCTTTCCGTGCTACGGAAGAACACAACCCAAGCCTTTCCCCAGATGAATCACTATAAATAGTGAAACCACATGTCCACGATAGTAACGTCAAGGTAGGAGCTGTGGTCAACCTCTTCTTCAACTCATCAAAGATGTCCTGACACTCCTCGGTTCAAACAAACTCTACGTCCTTACTGTTGAGTCGGGTCATCGACTCTGCAATCCTAAAAAAGTTCTATACGAATTTCCGGTAGTAGCCCGCCAGACCCAAAAGGCTCTGAATCTCTGCAACAATGCTTGGTTTGGACCAAGACACAACTGCTGAAATATTCTTCGGGTCCGCCGAGATCCCATTCTTGGTCACAACATGACCGAAGAACTCCACCGGCTCCAGAAAGATCTCACACTTCGACAGCTTCCCGTACAACTGCTCCTTCCTGAGAGTCTCTAGCACAATCCTCAGATGCTCCTCGTGCTACTCTGGCATCTTCGAATAGACTAAAATATTACCAATGAATACGACCATAAATATGTCAAGGTATTAATGGAATAACTTGTTCATCAAGTTCATGAACACCGTCTGGGAATTATTCAACCCAAACGGCATCACAGTGAACTCACACTGGCTATATCAAGTTAAAAAAGTAGTCTTCTGAATGTCTTCTTTCTTCACCTTCAGCCGATGGTATCCTGACCTCAAGTCTATCTTCGAAAATATATTTGCACCGCTCAACTCATCAAATAAGTCATCAATCCTTGACAATGGGTATTTGTTGATAGTGAGGTTTTTCAGCGATATGTAATCAATGCACATACGTACCGATCCATCCTTCTTCGGTACAAATAAAACAAGAACGCCCTAAGGTGTAGAATTAGATCTGATAAATTCTTTGCCTGCAGTTCATCTGCCTGCTTCTTCAACTCTGCCAACTTACTATTTTTGATCATATAGACGTACTAGAAAATGGGCTCCATGCCTAGCACCAAGTCTATAGAGAACTCAACATTCTTGTTCGACGACATCCCTGGCAACGACTAAAGGAAAACATCCAAGAACTCTACTGTCAATGGATGTGGCAACTCCTTCCCTTCCATCATAGCTCCATAGAAGTAGCTATCCTTCTGTTTAGCTACCCCTTTGACAAACTTAAACTCTGGTACTCCTGACGAACTAAACAAAACTCTGCCTCCTCAATAATCTATGCTAGCATAGTGCCTACTCAACCAATCCATCTCAAGTACAATATCATAGCTCGAAAGTGGCATTACGAGTAAATGCACTCAAATTTTAGCCTCCTAAAGAAACTCTCTGCCCCTTGCAAACATCACTGAATAGGATAATGCCTACCCCGGTCATGATCTTGCAAGTCCTATCCAAATGGTTCAGCAATAATATGATGTCTAAGAGCAAAAGAGACAGATACAAAGCTATGTGTAGCACCAGAGTCAAATAATACTACAGTAGGAAAGGAATCGAGAAGAACAGAACTTGCAATGACATCTACAATGGGCTCGGCCTCCTTGGCTGTCAAAGCGAACGCTCTACCCTATGGTGCACCCCTCTAATGCTGGTGCTGGGCAAAATGTTGCTGCTGAGTCAGAAGCGACGACCCCCTCGGCCAAATGGTAGGTGCTGTAGGTGCTCTCGTAGGAGGTGCTCTAGCTGGACCTCTCTATGATAAACGAGCCAAATAATCCTTCAGATGATGGTCGGACGACCCATAGAAAATACATACACCCAACCTCTTCCTGCAGACCTCTCTGATGTGTCCTGGTTTCCCATAGAATACACATTGAACGGCCTGCCTCTATACCTGTGAGGGACGTGCACGAGCAAATGCATGGTGCTGTTGATGCTGATGCTGGTTTTGATGAAACGGTATCGACTAAATGTAAGAACGTTTGGCCATCCTATACTACTACCAGCACCTATTGTATCACTGCTCCTCTTAGGCCTAAGGCCCAAGTCCTTCTCCTCTATCTACACATCCATAAGAATGTCCTCAAAAGTTGTCGTGCGACGTCCAGACGTGCACGATCTGACCTCATGGTTCAGGCCCTTTCTGAACTTCCTGGCCTAATCACCTGGCTCCTGAACCATACTCTTTGCAAATCGGCACAAGTGGGAAAATTTGACAGCATACTCATCCACCGACAAGTTCCCCTGAACCAATCCCAAAAATTAGCTCTCCAAGGCACTCAAAGCTATGTCAGGGAAGAACTTCTCTTTGAAGAGCTTCTTGAAGGCATCCCAAGTTAATCCCATCATGACGAGACTGGGCTTTGTGCGATACCAAATGATTGCAACATCGAACAACTGACTGGCAGCTGCCTCCGTCTGTAAGCTCTCTAGTATCGGAGCCAACTGCAAGATCCGCTCTATGTCCTCTAGCCAGTCGTTAGCAGAAAGGATCCCCTCGGTACCCTTAAAATCTAGAGGAGACATCCTCTTGAAGTCCATAATAGTACCCGGCCTCGTTTGTTGCTGGGTTGGAGCACCCTAAGGCTGAGCGATAGATACCTTCTCCACCACAGCAAGTGACAACCGGTGGGCACTTTTGATGCTCTGACATATCACCTTAGCCTATCGCTGTTGATCTTCTATTTGTGCCCTTTATGCCTCCATCATCTGCTGGAACAGTACGAACATCTGTGATGCATCAGTCGATAGCAGAGATGGTGGAGGAATCACCTCTGGCTATACTGGAACGGTCCTCTGAACTGGTAGAGGAGCACCCCCAAATGCAGCTGATACACCCACATGGACGGAAGAAGCAGTAGGTGCAACCCCTACAGCTGCAGCTCCCGTAGCTGGAGCAAGAGTTCGTGAAGTAGTAGACCTCTTCGAAGCTGTTTCGGGCCCTGCGGGTTCAGAGCCCTACGACCTAGTCTTCTACAGCATCCTAAAGACAGATCAAATAAGGAAGTTAATATGGCACAAGATAAGATATTATCAAGGAATGATAATTAAATTCGAAGAATAATTACAAAAGAAGAATTGAAATGGTAACCAAAATATTTAAAGTTTTCTAATTGTGATTAGTATCTCTTAATATAGCCTATAACCTATATCATAAAAGCAGGCTCATAATAGAATCATAAGCCTGAGCACCAATATGAAATCATAATAGTTACGACCTCGACCTGTATGGGCCACCACAAAAATGTGCTACGATCCACACACGATTTAGGGTACATGATTATTGGTACGTCTAGTCTACGCCGCAGTATCGGCGATAGAATGCTGTATAGGTCAACAATACTATCTAAATAATCTAACATATATAGATAATAATCTATCAACAATAATCTCATCTCCGAACAGAGGAATAATATATCATCTAGAAACATACACTCAATCACAGATATCTAAGGAAGATAATAGCAAAAATTGATATGAAGATACGAAATGATACAATAGAGTTTAGTAGCATAAGTCAAATACGAACAATGTCTAAAAATCTAATATCTCAATAATATATATCCTGAATAAATATAACATGTCTCGAATGAAATATAACTGGAGACAAATTCAGCATCCTTGCTACTAGCTAAGGTACTACTGGTGGTGCATCCTCAACAGGCACCGGCTCCACAGAAATCTCCGGAGCAAGGTCATCATCTACCCCTTGTCCATTGTAGGTGGCACAAAAGTCCTCTAAGTCCTCTAAAAAGTGTTATCCAGTTAGGATTGGAGCGAAGTACAAATACTAACAATAGTATTATTAAATTGACAACTATTATAAAGATAGTAAGTAAATGAGATCCATGACATATAAACAATACTGAACAGTAAGAATTATAGGGTAAATAGGAAATCATATCATTGTAACAGTGAACTGTAAGTAATCAGGAGTAAGGTATAATCAGCAGGTAAACTAGAATATAACATATAATACTAAAATGTGACTTGAGAAATTAGAGTTATGTAATCGGCTTGGAATAGGATCAGGCTATTCCTTATGACCGGCTATGCACAATAGTGGATCAAGCCAGCCATACATGGAAAGCTATGCACAAGTAATATAAGATAAGGCTACACCCTGCGTGAGTTGAGGGTGAGTTATGCACATATACTTTTGGGTATGATCACATAACCTGCTAATAACTCTCCAATCTCCTGAATAGTATAATGGATCCAACTAGGTCACATTACGACAGGATTCATGAAGCATGGGGGCAGCCCACTCCTGAATCGATGTCTATATATGAACAAGAAAGCATAAGACATATACAGGGTCCTCTAGGAAAATAACATCTCATGACGGGATCCAAAGTTATCCTCGTGTCAGGAATCAAGTATAACACTACAAACTGATATTATAAAAATTATTAAGGTAATAAAAACTACCAGAGAATGTACTCACCTGTGATCCTGAATAACAAGTGTGAATCGAGGCCCAAAGTGGAATCACAAAGACCTAGATATGAATATCAATGTTATTTGGTGTTTCAGTGTGTCAAAAATTGATATCTAAGATGAAACATAAATTCTCGGTCAATTATAGATCTCCGTGGTCAAACTAGATCAATTTGACTCAAATGTTGACTTTAGGGTCAAACTAGTCAACTTTGGTCAAATTAGGTCAAACCTAGGTTTCTAGGTCAATACCTTGTGATACCAAAGTAAACTAATCTATACTAGGCAATACTAGGCTTTTACTTTGGTGCTTACCTATTTAGAATAAGCCTATAGGGTATCTGCAATATCCTTCCTATTTATCCTTTACCTTATTCACATTACCGACGCTATAAGCCATAGGTAAAACCTTACACATATGTTACCTACCTAAAGGTAACTTATTACCCTATTACTTAGTTACCTACTTCCTAACATATAGGTAATACCCTATAATACATGTTACCTAACATATAGGTAACACCCTATTACCCTTTACCCTCAAATTGTCCTAGGCACATGTTATCTAACACATAGGCAATTTCATATAACATATACCCACACAACATTACCTATTTCTCAAACTTATGTGTGTCACACACACACACACAACACTCACATACACTCTTGTGTGTGTCACATACACACACAATACTCACTCACATACACTCTTGTGTGGGTCACACACAAACACACAACACTCCCTCACTCATATACCACACTAACACATACCTTTTCCTCTCACACGTATGTGTCTCACACTCACACACATAAACACACTGTTACTCAAGTTTGGCACACCTATGTGTGCCACACACACACTCACTCACCTACACACACTAGTACTGGCCACACTCATCGGTACACACACTGTGCACACACACACAGACTGCCTGTTTATGAAGTTTTTCCTCCCTACCACTATTGTGCAGTGGTCATACACGACCAAGTCCTATATGTCCCTGCCTGGGCACACCTACCAGACCTGTGCAAGGTTAAGGCCCTACCACATCACCTGCGCACACTTGTGCATAGGTTGCACAAGCATGTGCAAACCTTCCTATTGCATGAACTAAAACCTGTGCAGGGTGCACTGGTTGCACTTGCCCTATAGGTAGCCTAGCCCCACCTGGGCACACTCCCTTGTAGCCCTATGGGTGAACAGGGCACACTGCCCTTCTCCTATTTCCTCTGTTACAAGGACCACCAATCCCTACAGACCACTATGTGCTACCTACATGGGGAAAGTTCTGGTATACTGGAGGCATCCCCCTTCCCTGATGTAGACCCAAGGTAGGCCAGCCAAATGTCAAACCAAGCCAAGCTAAGGGCTAGCCTCCCTCTTTTTTGTGTGCAAATACAGGAAAATCCTGCAATCTAAGCATGGTACAGGGGTTAAGTCCCATGCTACCTGTGTAAACAAATTCCCCCTTATTCATGTCTAAACCGTGATTATAAATCCCTCTCTTATATGTGTATCACATTGTCCCCTATGTCAAATCCCAAGCAAACACACACTCACACATATGTCTAGCCTATACAAATACACAAATGTAACACTCATGTGTAATGCAAGTATACACACACCACACACACTCTAACACATTACAACTCAATGCACACATGTATAGGTACACACATACACAAACATGAATGCACCAAGCCTAGACATATGCCTTCCACTCCATGACACACTATTAACACACCTACATGCACATTACCTAGTATCACACACACAAACATACATGTTTCAATACCATCACATGTATATATAGATATGTACCCCTAAGCATACACATAAACTAGTATTCCCTAGGATACCCTATACATATATACTATCTCTACACAAGCATAGACACACACACATATGTATATAGGTTCACACACATGCAATTTCATAAACACTTGGTATGTACTACGCTAGTATCGTACTAAAACTCTGATACTCTTATGATACGCCCAAAATACCTATACCAAACCTTGTCCTATTCATACCCCAACACATGCGCATGCCTAAAATGACAATTAGAAGCTAATTATAGTAGAGTCTAGCTAGTACAATGTGTCATGTGAAATATGACATGTTGTGACAAGTGTAAGAGAAGTAAAACCCCCAAATTGACTCTGTATCCTAGTAAAACATGAAATAATATTAGTATCCATTTATGGACACATTTTTAGCCACACATATCATTCAAATGTTCATTTAGTCTATCAAACCATATGACAAACACTTGGTGTACGACTCTCAAATTTTCCCAAAAATGGTACAAACATCCTATGTAACTTCTACGAATATGGTCATTTGAGCCATGTTCTTCCTCCTATGGGTACCCTTAGTCCATGGGTGGGTTTTCTTATGATTCCATGTATGAAATAGTGTCTAAACATAGAGAAAAGACTAGTAGTATACCTATTGGGAGGTGGATTCCCAATGAAGCACCCCAAGTGAAGACAAGTGTGAAGTACGACCCAATCCCTCAAGCTAACAGCCTCCTCTTCTTGTTGTCTTTGGATTCCAAGATCCTAGGCTTCTTGGATGAATAAAGGGTGATGATTGAGAGGAATTTGGGGTAGTTTTGGTGGAGGAATCAATGGAGAATGAAGAGGGTTTTTGGAGAACACCAAACTAAGATTTTGGAGCTCAAAAATAAGAAGTGAAGAATGGACTTCTCTCCCCTCTATGGCCGGCCAAGTAGGGTGGCCTAGAAGCCTATTTGAAAAGTCTACTTTGCCCCCTTAAGTTGTTATAATGGTTTGATTAACCTATGGAAGCTTGTAGCCTAAGTTGGTAATTAGTTTTAATCCTATTCATGACTTATTATGACTTAAATGAGTCTAATTGTGTCGAACCTAAAATGTAGGTCCAAGTGTCAAGACAAGTCCAAATATATTCACTAACCAAGGGTCCAATAATTAGGCTAGTCCACTAATATACAACCATCATAATTAATTAATTAATTAAATACACCCACTATATAAATAAATGTAAAATGATAAAAATAATCCTATCTAGGATTGTGGTAATGACAGGCTAGAAGATAGATATATATATACCGATCATAAAAGCCTTAGTATATTTTCACACAAAAAGAGCTGAATATAAGACAACGTCGATGGTTGGAACTGATGAAGGACTATGAGATAGAGTTGTACTACCATCTATGTAAGGCTAACGTAGTAGCTGATGCGTTATGCCGTAAGCCAATGGGGTATCTCTTTACAACTCAGAATAAGATATTAGAAGATTTACAAAAGCTTGGGATAGATATTTTATTGCCTGGAGCTGATGGCGTACTAGCCAATCTCCAAGTGCAATCATCACTAGTAGAGAGAATCAAGGTAGCATTACCCACAGACGCTAGATTTTGAAGACTTAGAGAGAGGACTTGAGCATGAGAGAAGACGGGATTGAGGATTCATCCGAATGGGATACTACGATGTGGAGATCGTCTATATGTTACAAACGAAGAGCTTTGACAGGAATTTATAGCTGAAGCGCATAGTTTAATATACTCCATATACCCCGGAGGAACCAAGATGTACCAGGATTTGTAACAACGCTATTGGTGGCACGGGATGAAGCGAAAGATAGCTCATTTTATGGCCAAGTGTTTTGTATGTCAACAAGTAAATACGGAGCACTGGAGATCAGCTGGATTGTTGCTATCCCTTCCCATTCTTGTATGAAAGTGGGAGCACATCACCATAGAATTTGTCACAGGATTTTTTTGGAGTTCTAGTGGACGAGACGCAGTATTGGTAATCGTGGATAGGCTTGCTAAGTCAGCCCACTTCTTGTCCTTTTGAGTGGGCCAGTCCATGAAAGTCTAAGCTGACATTTATATAAACCAAATAGTAAAGTTACACGGTGTACCAGTTAGCATCGTGTCAGATCAGGATTCAATATTTACATCACATTTCTGGAGGATCATGCAAGAAAGCTTGGGTACCCGTCTGAAGTTTAGTACAGCTTATCATCCATATACCGATTGACCGCCAGAGCATATTATACAGACGCTAGAAGATACGTTGAGAGCGTGTATGCTTGGCTTTGACGGATCATGAAAATACCACCTTTATCTTGTGGAGTTTTCTTACAGTAATAGCTATCAAGAAAGCATTCAGATGGCTCCGTTTGAAGCTTTGTATGGTACAAGTGTCGGTCTACTGTTTGTTGGTGTGATGTAGGAGCGAGACAGATATTGGGTCCAAAATTAGTCGTAAGCATAGTAGAGAAAATAAAGAAGATCCAATGACACCTATGAGCAGTGCAGGACAGACAGAAGCAGTGGGCACACCTTCTTTGTCGTCATTTGGAGATTAAGGAAGACGACCATGTTTTTTTGAAGATATCATCCGCTAGAGGTACGATTCAATTCGGAGGATGTGGTAAGCTTAGTCCAAGATACACTAGCCCTTTCAATGTCTTGGAGCGAGTTAGGGAGGTTGCCTGTCACGACCCGTACCCTGTGTAGGGGCACGAGAAGTGGGTACGTCCAGCCTACGCCGCAGTGTCGGCGGTAGAACGCTGTCCTAGGTTGCTAACTAATCTCATGCAGTGTATATAATGTACTGGCCAAGATCTCAACTCCGAAAGGAAGACAAGTAAAAGATATGATATACTCAATCACAGTCTAAGCACGATAAGATAACACAGAAATCTAGATACCAACTAACAACAACAGAAATTAAACTACTAAAATAATAACAACAATATCTCAAACAAACTCTAATACAACTCAATATCTCCAGTTTAATACAAACAAACTCAAAACATGAAAGCTAAGTAAGTCTACTAGCTAAACTCCTGAATCACTCCTGAGAGTCGGAACCAAAGGTAGCTAATCCTTCGCCAGGTCCATGGTAAGTAGGGCATGTGTCGTCAGGAGTATCATCTGTAATATTTTTAACAGGTCCAATCAGGACAGGAACGAGCACATCTCATCTAGAAATCCCAAGTAAATGACAAAGACTATAAAGCAGTTTTTAGACAGTTATACAGATGAGCATGGCAGTTTTATACAGATAATGATGTAGAGAAACAGTGAGGGTACAAAGGAAGTAAAGTAACTAACAAGAGAAGAAATCATGGCAAAGAAGACTATAGTAAACTAGCTGAACTAGAATAACATGGTATAAGTCCAGACAGTATAAAATGTAATCCCATATGGGTCCAGTCCATATAATCCAATACTAGATGATTCCAGTACAAGATGAGTCCAGTAAAAATGAGTCCAGAAGTGATCCATGATTCCAGGGTAAGTCCAGACTATACTATAACAGTGTGTTTTAAAATACCGAGATCAACATGTAAACGGCTAGGGGTAATCAGGCACATCACACACTCGGCCAAGTGTGGGATGGCTAGCATTCCAGAATAGTTCCAAGGGAGGTGGTTCCAGATTTTAGGTATGTCCACATGTCTACTCAAGTATTTCCCCGCCCACAAATGAATCCATAATCCAACACTACAACCAGTATGAGTCTAGCCAATGATTCCAGAAATGATTGCAATGATTCCAGTAGGTGATGCCAGTAGTGATTCCAGATATAGAGGCCAGACATGAATAAATGAGTGTCACATGTAATGGATCCAGCAATACTAATCGTGTTTGTACAGAGAATCACATATAGCTAACTAGAACTGAAATACAGTAAATGACAAATAAATGAAAGAACTATCAGAGAATGTACTCGTCTGACACTCTGGAAAGAGTAGTGTAATATCAGATGCCTGTACCAGGGTCACAATGTCCTAAAATAGAGTAATATAGTTATGACATGTCCAAAATGAAGGTAAATGAAATCTACAATACAATCTATATGAATTCTAAGCCAATCTAGGTCAAAGTCAAACTTGGTCAACTCTACAGTCAAACTAAGTCAAATCAAGTCATATTAGGTCACAAGAAGTCATACTGGGTCACAGGGACTCAAACTAAGTCAATTAGAGTCAAACAAGGTCAAACAAGTCAAGGTTAGTCAAATCTAGGTTAAAGTCAACTCTTGGTCAACATTCTAATCAAACTAGTCAAATACTAGTCAACATGATCAATCTGGGTCAAGTCTAGGTCAAACTTAGACCAACTAAGGTATTGGTTAAACAAAGACTAGTCAGCAAGGTAATTAGGTCAAACAAAGACCAGTCAATAAGGTAATTAGGTTAAACATGGGCAGACTAGTTAAACTAGTCACTTTAGGTTAGTCCTAGTCAATCTAGGTCAATTAGGTCAAGGTTAGACCTAAGGTTGACTTTGGTCAACCCTTAGTCAACAAGGGTCAACTAGTAATGTTTTAGGTCATTAGGGTTAGTTGGGTTAGCCCCAAAGCCATAGGCTAGTAGCCTAGGCCATAGGCCATAGTCATGGGGTTTCATAGAACCTATACCTAGTAGTTATACATATATATATATATATATATCTATATATATAGACTCTATCTACCTACTACCCATATGTCAAAATAGGAATACTATATATAATACAAACCCACATACATATATATATATATATAATATCACTACATGAGAACTAATACAAATATATATATATATATATATACACATATATATTTATATATATAAAACCTATTTATATATTACATATATATATATAGAGAGGGAAGAGAGAATGAAAGTGAGAGGGACAATGAGAGAGAGAGTGAAAGAGAGAGAGTTAGAGTGAGAGAGAGGTGGACACTAAGAGAGAGGGGAAGAGAGTACACAGGAAGGGGAGGGGAGTGGTTCCAGAATTTCTGGAACTGGAATCCAGCCCCCAAACACACACATACACAGTACATATATACATATATATGTATATACATACAACTACCTAAATACACAACTATTCCCTCAAATCTCACCCACACTCACACATACGTATATACTACGCATTCAAATACTAAAAACACCCTAATACATGGATAAAACATAACAAAATTGGGTTTGAAATTCGAAATGCAAAAAACTGGAAATAACCCAAAAATAGGAAACTGGCACTGTGCACTCGAAAACTAGGTAATTCGAGTTACACGCCCTAAACCGAGCTAAGGCTCGATCCTATTGGTTGGTAACTGGTGCCCCATACATACCCTAGTATCCTAGGTGCCTGACACGACACCAAGACACGGTTTCACGTGTCCAATCACTCGAAGACTCCACACGGGTAAATTAGGATACACAACACAGTGCACAGCATCGTGCACGTGTTCACGTGTCTCGTGGACACACCACGAGACACGACACGACTCGTGGTCACACACACGTGTAGCCCACATATAGGGCTACACGATGGACACTCTGTTACGTGTCCACGACACTCGTGGACACAAAACGAACTCCGTATCAGTCGTGAAAATACGACTGATACACGCGTGTTTCGACAGCGTCGTGCACGTTGTCACACGCCTCGTGCTCGCGACACAGGACACGACGCACCACGTGCTCGTGTCTTCGTGTACGCCACATATAGGGCTACACGATGGTGTCATCATGAGGTGTCCTCGACTCGTGTCCATGCGACACGAGTCGCGTGTCTGAGTCAAAATTTTGACTGAACTGTGCGCGTGCACTGCAGTGCGTGTCCAGTGCGAGTGAGATTTCTCACTCGACACGACACAAAAAGTTGTGATATTTTGGGGGCATGTGCACAGACACTGCCCCCTCGTGTCCACCAATTTTGGTGTGTCCTAGTGGTTTGTACAGAGAGAACGAAGGGTGTGGTAGCAGGGGATTAAGGTGTACACAGTGCTGTGTCCAACTCGTGTGTTCGTGTCCAATTTGGACACGAAAAGGACCCTAATATCAACTCAGTCCTACCAACATACAATATACATATAATAAGCTTCACAAATATGTAGTTTGTTTTGAAAACCAAGAACAAAAAGTCCTATGAGGCATTTCACCAAACAAGGGTTTCTAGCTTAGGATACGTGTCCGATACGGACACCAAACCATCTCTAAATCCTACCAAACTTGACCCTCAGTTTCCTAGTACCTAGATGCATGTAAATATGAAGAGAAAACACAATATTAACATAGTTTATGGACATTTACCTATTGATGCAATCCAATGGAAAAACAAGGAGAGGGGGGTGTCCACTTCAACTTGGTGATCCCCGAAGCTCACGAAATCCTCGATAGCAGGCCCTAACTAGTACCCTCTAGTGTAGGGGAGTCCAATGCAAGAAACTAGAGGTGATTTGGATCAAAATTGATCAAGTTGTGGTCTTGTGAAGAAATGGGAATTTCTAGGTATTAAATTCATGCAAATTGATCATGAATGAATTTGAGGGGATTATATAGGAAGGGGGGTAGGGTGTTGGCTGCCATGGGGGGGTAGGGTAGATATTTTAGGGTCCCCTCCACCTTGCTAACTTAGCCCCTAAGGCTTTGACTAGGTAGATAGATATTTCTAGGTTCTAAAATATCAAAAAAATAAGATATCTAGATATTTATGAAACCTAGATATTACACATAAAGTTAACATCCTCTACTTAGTCTTCTACGTTAGTTGCTAACCTCTAGATTAGTGCTAAACTAGGTTAGGAACTAATCATGGCACTAATCAATAATTAAATAATAATAAAAACATATAAATCCAAATAATTCCTAATAAATCCTAAAAAATTACCAAAATACCCTTTAGGCCAAAAAGCCCTAATTTGATGTTCTAAACCTATGGCTAGGCTCACATGATCATGGTTAGTCTGTAGGTTATGAAATCTCTAGGGTTTATACTAGGGTTATACTAGTAGAGTCACAAAGTCATAAGTCATGACTTAGAAAATAGTTTTAATTAACTAAAACTCACCAAAAATCATATCATGACTAGAATACCATTAATAAATAATAAAAATAATAAATTTTCAAAAATACCCCAATTTTAGAAAAACTGGGTGTTACAAGTCTACCCTTCTTAAAAGAATTTCGTCCTCGAAATTTAGATGGTCGTACTCCTTCTAGGTCACACCCCCAGTCAATCAAAGTCAAACGATAACATGCAATCATAGACCTACTGGTCATGATTCTATAGTCTCAAAAGGGTAACTATGCTATCTAGCATATCACAAGCATATCCTGACAGGTACTAATGGAATCACACAACAAGATGGAAAAAGAAGGACAGGAAAGACAAACCTACTAACCCGTCACTTGCAGCGTTGGTCTCCTCGACCGTCATCGCAAAAGCTCCACCCCTCTGGTGCTGAGCTACAGGTGGCCTAGCACCCTCATAAGGAGGTGCAACTGGACAATCTATCATCTTGTAGGCACCAGACCCACAAAATAGACAAACCTTCAGCCTCCTCCTATAAGACTCCCAAATATGCCCTACCTTCTTGCAATACCCACAACTCTGCATCCTCTGATCCTGTCCTCGAGGCTGATGCTGAACTCTAACAGGTACCTGCTGAATGTGAGGCCTCTTGGCCTGACCTCCACTGCTACTGGCTCCCTGAGCGTCGCGGCCCCTCTTGAGCTTCAGCTCAAGATCATCCTCAGCTGCCATCGCTCCTGTCAGGATCTCCTCAAAGGTGGCATTCCTGTCACTCTTGGTCAAGGACTTGACCTCTTTGACCAAGCCCTTCCTGAATCTTCTCGCCTTCGCTGTCTCGCTAAGGCCCTCCACAAATCTGCTCAACCGGCAAAACTCACCAGAATACTCCTCTACAGTCTGGTTTCCCTGAACCAGGTTCTCGAACTGGGTCTCCAAAGCACCGACTGCCTGATCCGGGAAAAACTTCCTCTTGAAGAGCTCCTTGAAAACTCTCCATGTCTGTCCTGGAGTGCCTACTCTCGGGTCCGTCTGATACCAGGTATGGGCAAGATCCCGTATCTGGCTGGCTGCTGCCTCTATCTGGAGTCTGGCTGGTATCTCCGCCAGTCGGAAGATCTCCTCAATGTGCTCAATCCAGTCATCAGCATAAAGAATCCCCTCTGTCCCCAAGAAGTCCCTTGGGTTCATCTTCTTGAAGTCCTGAATGCCCGGAATCCTCTGCTGTCG
Source organism: Iris pallida (assembly GCA_029216955.1). Classification (NCBI taxonomy): domain Eukaryota; kingdom Viridiplantae; phylum Streptophyta; class Magnoliopsida; order Asparagales; family Iridaceae; genus Iris; species Iris pallida. The sequence continues at coordinate 7,231,045 of JANAVB010013395.1, read as the reverse complement.
CGGCTGTCCCAATCCTCCCTGTAGCTGGACAGCCAACCTCTCCACCGTGGCTCTAGCCAGCTGATGGACCTCATCTATGCCCCTGGTAAACTCCGTCGTATGACGCTGCTGCTGGGCCTGCTGCGTCTCTAGGAATGCTGGAAGTATAAAAACATCTATGCAGCATCCACTAATCCAGATGGCATCGGCGGCTGGAACTGCTGCTGGTGCTGCTGGTGCTGCTGAAACTGTGGCTGACAAAACTGTGGGGGAGGCATGTCTGGGGTAGCTGGGATGGTCCCCCGAATAAGTAGAGGTGCACCCCCAAATGTGGCAGAAGCTCCCACATGAGCTGGAGTAAGGGGAGCTGTGGTCCCCGGGTCCTGGTGAGCTGGACGAGAGGTGGCAGACCTCTCAGTAGTGTCACCTGGACCGAGACGATGTGATCGTTTCTCCACCATCCTGAAGACAGATCAATAAGGAAGTCAATAACGGTACAAGGATGATAGTATCAAAGGACAATATGAAATAGATTATACAGATTTGAACAATAGTCAGTAGATTCAAATCCATGGAAATTTCCTAATTGTGATTGAGTATCCACTCTCTCTAAGCCTATTCCTTAAATCCTATCACAGGCTGTAGTGATATTCTAGTTCAAATACCACTACATAAACTCGACCTGCATGGGCCACCACTAAAAATGTGTCACGACCCGCACCCTGTGTAGGGGCACGAGAAGTGGGTACGTCCAGCCTACGCCGCAGTATCGGCGGTAGAACGCTGTCCTAGGTTGCTAACTAGTCTCATGCAGTGTATATAATGTACTTGCCAAGATCTCAACTCCAAAAGGAAGACAAGTAAAAGATATGATATACTCAATCACAGTCTAAGCACGATAAGATAACACAGAAATCTAGATACCAACTAACAACAACAGAAATTAAACTACTAAAATAATAACAACAATATCTCAAACAAACTCTAATACAACTCAATATCTCCAGTTTAATACAAACAAACTCAAAACATGAAAGCTAAGTAAGTCTACTAGCTAAACTCCTGAATCACTCCTGAGAGTCGGAACCAAAGGTAGCTAATCCTTCGCCAGGTCCATGGTAAGTAGGGCATGTGTCGTCAGGAGTATCATCTGTAATATTTTCAACAGGTCCAATCAGGACAGGAACGAGCACATCTCATCTAGAAATCCCAAGTAAATAACAAAGACTATAAAGCAGTTTTTAGACAGTTATACAGATGAGCATGGCAGTTTTATATAGATAATGATATAGAGAAACAGTGAGGGTACAAGGGAAGTAAAGTAACTAACAAGAGAAGAAATCATGGCAAAGAAGACTGTAGTAAACTAGCTGAACTAGAATAACATGGTATAAGTCCAGACAGTATAAAATATAATCCCAGTGTGGGTCCAGTCCATATAATCCAATACTAGATGATTCCAGTACAAGATGAGTCCAGTAAAAATGAGTCCAGAAGTGATCCATGATTCCAGGGTAAGTCCAGACTATACTCTAACAGTGTGTTTTAAAATACCGAGATCAACATGTAAACGGCTAGGGGTAATCAGGCACATCGCACACTCGGCCAAGTGTGGGATGGCTAGCATTCCAGAATAGTTCCAAGGGAGGTGGTTCCAGATTTTAGGTATGTCCACATGTCTACTCAAGTATTTCCCCGCCCACAAATGAATCCATAATCCAACACTACAACCAGTATGAGTCTAGCCAATGATTCCAGAAATGATTGCAATGATTCCAGTAGGTGATGCCAGTAGTGATTCCAGATATAGAGGCCAGACATGAATAAATGAGTGTCACATGTAATGGATCCAGCAATACTAATCGTGTTTGTACAGAGAATCACATATAGCTAACTAGAACTGAAATACAGTAAATGACAAGTAAATGAAAGAACTATCAGAGAATGTACTCGCCTGACACTCTGAAAAGAGTAGTGTAATATCAGATGTCTGTACCAGGGTAACAATGTCCTAAAATAGAGTAATATAGTTATGACATGTCCAAAATGAAGGTAAATGAAATCTACAATACAATCTATATAAATTCTAAGCCAATCTAGGTCAAAGTCAAACTTGGTCAACTCTACAGTCAAACTAAGTCAAATCAAGTCATATTAGGTCACAAGAAGTCATACTGGGTCACAGGGAATCAAACTAAGTCAATTAGAGTCAAACAAGGTCAAACAAGTCAAGGTTAGTCAAATCTAGATTAAAGTCAACTCTTGGTCAACATTCTAATCAAACTAGTCAAATACTAGTCAACATGATCAATCTGGGTCAAGTCTTGGTCAAACTTAGACCAACTAAGGTATTGGTCAAACAAAGACTAGTCAGCAAGGTAATTAGGTCAAACAAAGACCAGTCAATAAGGTAATTGGGTTAAACATGGTCAGACTAGTTAAACTAGTCACTTTAGGTTAGTCCTAGTCAATCTAGGTCAATTAGGTCAAGGTTAGACCTAAGGTTGACTTTGGTCAACCCTTAGTCAACAAGGGTCAACTAGTAATGTTTTAGGTCATTAGGGTTAGTTGGGTTAGCCCCAAAGCCATAGGCTAGTAGTCTAGGCCATAGTCATGGGGTTTCATAGAACCTATACCTAGTAGTTATACATATATATATATATATATATATATATATCTATATATATAGACTCTATCTACCTACTACCCATATGTCAAAATAGGAATACTATATATAATACAAACCCACATACATATATATATATAATATCACTACATGAGAACTAATACAAATATATATATATATCATATATATATACACATATATATTTATATATATAAAACCTATTTATATATTACATATATATATATATAGAGGGAAGAGAGAATGAAAGAGAGAGGGACAATGAGAGAGAGAGTGAAAGAGAGAGAGTTAGAGTGAGAGAGAGGTGGACACTAAGAGAGTGGGGAAGAGAGTACACAGGAAGGGGAGGGGAGTGGTTCCAGAATTTCTGGAACTGGAATCCAGCCCCCAAACACACACATACACAGTACATATATACATATATATGTATATACATACAACTACCTAAATACACAACCATTCCCTCAAATCTCACCCACACTCACACATACGTATATACTACGTATTCAAATACTAAAAACACCCTAATACATGGATAAAACGTAACAAAATTAGGTTTGAAATTCGAAATACAAAAAACTGGAAATAACCCAAAAACAGGAAACTGACACTGTGCACTCGAAAACTAGGTAATTCGAGTTACACGCCCTAAACCGAGCTAAGGCTCGATCCTATTGGTTGGTAACTGGTGCCCCATACATACCCTAGTATCCTAGGTGCCTGACACGACACCACGACACGGTTTCACGTGTCCAATCACTCGAAAACACCATACGGGTAAATTAGGATACATAACACAGTGCACAGCGTCGTGCACGTGTTCACGTGTCTCTGGACACACCACGAGACACGACACGACTCGTGGTCACACACACGTGTAGCCCACATATAGGGCTACACGATGGACACTCTGTTACATGTCCACGACACTCGTGGACACAAAACGAACTCCGTATCAGTCGTAAAAACACGACTGATACACGCGTGTTTCGACAGCGTCGTGCACGTTGTCACACGCCTCGTGCTCGCGACACAGGACACGACGCACCACGTGCTCGTGTCCTCGTGTCTGCCACACATAGGGCTATACGATGGTGTCATCACGAGGTGTCCTCGACTCGTGTCCATGCGACACGAGTCGCGTGTCTGAGTCGAAATTTCGACTGAACTGTGCGCGTGCACTGCAGTGCGTGTCCAGTGCGAGTGAGATTTCTCACTCGACACGACACGAAAAGTTGTGAGATTTTGGGGGCATGTGCGCAGACACTGCCCCCTCGTGTCCACCAATTTTGGTGTGTCCTAGTGGTTTGTACAGAGAGAAGGGTGTGGTAGTAGGGGATTAAGGTGTACACAGTGCTGTGTCCAACTCGTGTATTCGTGTCCAATTTGGACACGAAAAGGACCCTAATATCAACTCAGTCCTACCAATATACAATATACATATAATAAGCTTCACAAATATGTAGTTTGTTTTGAAAACCAAGAACAAAAAGTCCTATGAGGCATTTCACCAAACAAGGGTTTCTAGCTTAGGATACGTGTCCGATACGGACACCAAACCAACTCTAAATCCTACCAAACTTGACCCTCAGTTCCCTAGTACCTAGATGCATGCAAATATGAAGAGAAAACACAATATTAACATGGTTTATGGACATTTACCTATTGATGCAATCCAATGGAAAAATAAGGAGAGGGGGGGTGTCCACTTCAACTTGGTGATCCCCAAAGCTCACGAAATCCTTGATAGCAGGCCCTAACTAGTACCCTCTAGTGTAGGGGAGTCCAATACAAGAAACTAGAGGTGATTTGGATCAAAATTGATCAAGTTGTGGTCTTGTGAAGAAATGGGAATTTCTAGGTATTAAATTCATGCAAATTGATCATGAATGAATTTGAGGGGATTATATAGGAAGGGGGGTAGGGTGTTGGCTGCCATGGGGGGGGGGGGGGGTAGGGTAGATATTTTAGGGTCCCCTCCACCTTGCTAACTTAGCCCCTAAGGCTTTGACTAGGTAGATAGATATTTCTAGGTTCTAAAATATCAAAAAAATAAGATATCTAGATATTTATGAAACCTAGATATTACACATAAAGTTAACATCCTCTACTTAGTCTTCTAGGTTAGTTGTTAACCTCTAGATTAGTGCTAAACTAGGTTAGGAACTAATCATGGCACTAATCAATAATTAAATAATAATAAAAACACATAAATCCAAATAATTCCTAATAAATTCTAGAAAATTACCAAAATACCCTTTAGGCCAAAAAGCCCTAATTTGATGTTCTAAACCTATGGCTAGGCTCACATGATCATGGTTAGTCTCTAGGTTATGAAATCTCTAGGGTTTACACTAGGGTTATACTAGTAGAGTCACAAAGTCGTAAGTCATGACTTAGAAAATAGTTTTAATTAACTAAAACTCACCAAAAATTATATCATGACTAGAATACCATTAATAAATAATAAAAATAATAAATTTTCAAAAATACCCCAATTTCAGAAAAACTGGGTGTTACAAGTCTACCATCCTTAGAAGAATTTCGTCCTCGAAATTTAGATGGTCGTACTCCTTCTAGGTCACACCCCCAGTCAATCAAAGTCAAAACATAACATGCAATCATAGACCTACTGGTCATGATTCTATAGTCTCAAAAGGGTAACTATGCTATCTAGCATATCACAAGCATATCCTGACAGGTACTAATAGAATCACACAACAAGATGGGAAAAGAAGGACAGGAAAGACAAACCTGCTAACCCGTCACCTGCAGCGTTGGTTTCCTCGACCGTCATAGCAAAAGCTCCACCACTCGTGTCTGCTTCTCATTCTTATTCCATGAGATTTTTATATATACATTATTCTTCCCCTCCGTGTCGGACACACCCGACACAAAAATTTCTAACAATAACTCTATCCCTATCCTTATCCCTCTAACCCCGCCACCGTACGCCTAGCCGTCACCACCACCATCGTCAGCAAATCATCCCCATCGCCCCAGCCTACTGTCCAGCCTCGGCCACCGTCAAAACCCATCACCACCGCCACCGCGACGTACACCACCACTATGGCCGTCCCCGACCAGCCCCTAAACCGTCACCATAACCCGCCACCATCTTCGACATCGTCACCACCACCCGCCGTACTACGACAACTCACCAAGTCGTCACCGCCATCGCCCCCGCTCTACCAGACTACCATCCAGCCTCACCACCACCGTCTCCCGTGACCTTGGCCAACTCCGGCCAACTCCTCCACCTAACCCTTCGTCGCCACCATCGAAATAAGAAGGAAAAAGAAAACAAAACCCTAACCCTATGGCTCACCTCGCCGGACCGGAGCTCCAATCCCCGAGCGCCCGTGCCTGACCGTCGCAGCAGCGGAACCCACCGCCCCTTGCCGAAAAACCCAACGACGCTCCTCCTTCAGCCCCCGCTTCCTCTCCCTCCACTGACCGACAAACCCCTTGCCGAGTCTTCCGCCTCCTCCGTGCGCACGGGAAGCCACGCCGTGCTGCGCCGCCGCCGGTGGACTCCCGCGCCCCGCGTCATCAGTCGGAGCCCCGCCGGCCAACTGCTCCCTCTCGCCTCCTCGTCCACCATGCTCGACTCCGCCGTGGTTTTTCCCCGTACTGTCTGGTCTCCTTCTCCGGTGAAACTCCGCCGTCCGCCACTGGGCCGGAGACTGCGCGCGAGCCCCGCGCGCCACCGCCTCCTCGTCGCCGTGCCCTAAGACGCCGACGTTTTCCCTCTCCTCGAACCACCGCCTCCGCCGCCGGGAAAACCCTCTCCTAAGCCCGAGCCAGCCTCCGCCTATCACCGTAAACCCTCGCCTACGCCTCCGGCCACCGCCGTGTGCGCCGTTCCCGCTTCCTTTCCCTCCCCGGACCACCGCATCCGTCGCCACTCCGATCAAACGCGCAGCCCCGACGCTCCCCTTTCTTCCTCTCCCGAACCCCACTCCTTCTTTCCCTTTTCCTTCAACAGTTTAGGTGTACAATTGTTTTCTCTATCTCCCTTAGGAGAGAAGACCCCCGAAAGTATTCTTATTTTATTTTATTATTTTTTTGTTATTTATTTGTTATATTTTAGTTTAATCTATTGTTATTTTTGTAGTAAATTGTATATATTAGTTTTATAATATATGGTAACAAATTCAATATTTCTAATGGTAGTAATATTATTTTGAGAGATTACATAGCCTAATAATAGTATAATTATGGAAACATATGTTACTTGATTATTTTTGGGTACTTATATTCATTTTTGATCTACAAATTATTATTTGACAAAAACTTAGTTATATCCCTAAATTACTATTTTTCTCTTTTTTTTTTCTTTTTCTAGATTTTATATTTTTATTATAAAAAGCAGTTGCTAATTTTACAATAATTTTCTAGTATTTTACCTATGGCTAATATAGCTTCCTACTAACATTCCATTTTCGGCAACTTAGGTTTTTGCCTAAATCTATTCTCCATGTTTTTCTAGTATTTACCAAAAATAATTATTTTACTTGTAAATATAGTTTTCAAAATATTGTAAATACTTCCTAAAATAGTATAAGTATTAAATCTACGCAAATTCTTCTTTTATCAATCTCTTTCTGTGTCTGAGCCCAGTATTCATATTCCCTTGCTAATTCTGTACTCTCTTATGTCCAACCTAACCAAATTGACCGTCCTGGACCCAATGGAACTGTCCGTGTCACTACCCGAGGTCACCATGCATAGTTGATGTACCAAAGTCACTGATCGTGCCACATTGATCTTCGCAGCACACCAGGCGTACTATCAGGCAAGACACCTTGCCATTAGCTGTTTAATTATTTTTAGCTCATAATTCATGCATGTCTATTATTTTCTTTATAAATTGTGATACATGGCATAACTGTTCTTTTATATTTCCTGCTGTGTATTATTTTTCTTACGAATTAAACCTAGATTTAAGGGACAACCTTGTGTGTCGCATTCATTGGCCTTGACACATTGTAAACACGAAGTTGTGTGTCGCATGTAGAACACGGAAGTACATGATTGGCTGGCCACCAGTACGTACAAGCCGTGCGATAGAAATAACCGCTAATAGAGGTTGCATGCTAGTTTGACTTAGCGGTTATAGTGGTTTGTGTTGTGGATACAACACAGTAGGCATTGGGCGGGATGGACAATTCCTTAGCGTATGGGCTTCGATGCACTTCCCTTGTGACCCGAACTCTCCGCTGGAGATACGGGGTTGATGACCCATACTCTTCCTGATGGGGCCTCTAGTGCCCAAGAGGGGACTACGCCGATCCTATTCAGCCAGGGCTCATGCGCAGGAAGGATTGTTCTTAACTACATATCACATAGAACGGTTAGGTACCTTATCCGTTAGGTACGAGTGCTTTTGGTTTGGGTACTTGTATCTGACCGTGACTTGGAACAACAACTTGTCGCAGATTAGTTGGTCACATCTTGTCCTTGTTTGGTTATAGGTGTGACTTACTACTTCGATGAGAAGGTATTGAACCTTGTTGGGGTCCGGATACCATATTGGATTCTTAGCATGGAAAGATACGTCGTCGTGAATTAGTTTACCATCTCCTGTCCTTGTTTGGTTAGGGGGATGGTACGTTCGTTCAGTAGGTGCGTATTGGACCATGTTATAAATTCGATTTACTTATTTATTGAGCAATATTTATTCAGTTTATATGGCATGCTATGATGTGTCTTGTTACGTCCCTCTGAGGACCTGGTTGTCTTGCCAGGTGTGTGCTATTGTCTTTCACAGGTGTTCTAGCTCTAGCGGTGTTCGTTGCTATTTTTCGAGGATGATTGCATTTGGATCGTCTTCGCTTCGCTCGCCACTCATTTCATTTTCTATGTGCTTTTTCTTATTTTGTTGGTAGTGGATTTGTCTCCGCCCAACATATTGTATCAAGACAATTTATTATCTTTATATGATGTCTTTTATTCATTTATTCTGTGTTGATGAGATTAGTTATGGTTCTACTGCATTTTACAGCTTATGTATTTATACGAGGCTTCCATATATTGGAGTATACTTCGTATAAATACAGCTGGCATGTCTACGTTCCTAGTCCTACGTATTTTGGGACTGGGGCATTACATGTTTTTGTGGTGGCCGGTCAACATAAATTATTTGGTTACTTTACCGTACAAAACAAGCCTGCGAATAGGATTAGAAGTCTAGGATCTCATCCACAAACTTGATCTCCTTTCTTGATTTATCTACCGTTTGACTCATCACTTGCATCTTGCTTGCTTCATTCCTTCCCTATTCTTATCTTTCCTTCGTGCTTGCTAGAGATTGACCCAACTAGTTAGTTGTCCCAAAACGCCATTAGTTTTATTTTTTAAGTTGGGTAGACTACCTTATGACCTAGCAGCCCCTTTGACCTAGTGACCTATATTAGTAAGCTTATTTAGATCCTAGAATCTAGAGGACCTAACCCGTCTAGTCAACCAAAGACTTGGACAAGAAGACTATAGGACAACTGTATGACTTAGAATCATTCTGCTTTTTATCTAAATATCTCGTGCCTATGATTTTACCATTCTGACTAATGATGCTAATGTAGCCTAGCTTTTGCAAGCTTATTCCTTATCAAGCTTGTCCAAGGCATATGTTAATTGGGTCGCTCCCACTAACATATTGTCTATCAGAACCGGTGCATGATGGTCTGATCAACCGATTGCACTTTGGTTCGTTTTTATCTATCGTTCTACATGGATAGGGACATTGCTAAACTTGTCCTCTAGAGTCCCATTCGCGACTGCCTTGGCAATTCCTTCTTGAAATTTTTCGATCGTTCTTGAATCACGTATTCGTATTCGATAACATCTCCTTCCAACTCTATATTGCTTTCACCTTCACCTATTTTAGAAGGACGAAGGCGTTATACTAGAACTTCCTCTAGCCTTCCTATCGACTATGACCATTCTCGCTCGATATTGCTATATCTTCATCCTAAACTCCTCGCCCTCCTTCTCGGCCCTATAATTATTGTCATGACCTTCTAATCGAGTTAATCTTTTTCGTTCTATTAATCGTGACCCTCATCCATTACCCATGACCATACCGTATTATTTTCTATGATCTAGATCGTGATTTCTTACGGCATGATTTGTTATTTATCGTTCCTCATCAATACCCCCTTGTGTCCTCTCACCCCCCTACAAAATTCTTAATTTCGAGGACGAAATTCTTTTAAGTTGGGTAGGATGTAAAACCCCTAAATTTCTACTATTTTTTATAATTTATTTATTTATTAATTTGCATGGATTAAAAAATTTTGTACTAAATGTCATGTAGTCGTATTGTACGTCGTATGCAAAATTTTCGTTTGCTCGACGAATGTGAATATGTGCGAGCGTACATATTTTAGAAAAACAATTATTTTTATTTTCTTACACTTTCAAAATATTATATAGACTTATTATTCTTGCCATAAAAAGTCTATTGTTTTTAGCAGTTATTAATAATAAAAAAATTTCGTGCAAAAATAATTATTTCATAAATATTTATTTATTTTAAATAATAATATATTTTCGAAATTATTTAATATTAATATTTTATTATTCAAAAAGATTTATTATTCAAAAGGATTATTATTTTCGAAATTAATTATTATAGTATTTTTGGACAACATATTTTTGAAATATTTGTGACAATTTAAATTTTGATTTGATCCCAGGAATACATTTAAATAGATTTAATTAGTATCTATATTTGGAATTGGATTAATTGATTTGATTTTAAACTAAAGGTATTTTAATTTGATTTAACTTAGATATTTAATTTGAAATTTGATTTGGATATAGATTGGATTGGATTTGATTGCTTTGAGTTAAATTAGGGAATATCTAAATTGGGTTTGAATCTATTCCTAATCCTATCCAAAGTGGGAATTCCCACATCCTATAAATATAGGCAGGTACTCCTCCACATTATTCATCTTCCATAAAATTCCTCCACAAATTCCACAACCCAAGTTGGTGCCTCGTGTCCGTGTCCGCTTCTCATTCTTATTCCATGAGATTTTTACATATACATTATTCTCCCCCTCCGTGTCGGACACACCCGACACAAAAATTTCTAACAATAACTCTATCCCTATCCTTATCCCTCTAACCCCGCCACCGTACGCCTAGCCGTCACTACCACCGTCGTCAGCAAATCATCCCCATCGCCCCAGCCTACTGTCCAGCCTCGGCCACCGTCAAAACCCATCACCACCGCCACCGCGACGTACACCACCACTATGGCCGTCCCCGACCAGCCCCTAAACCGTCACCACAACCCTCCACCATCTCCGACATCGTCACCACCACCCGCCGTACTACGATAACTCACCAAGTCGTCACCGCCATCGCCCCCGCTCTACCAGACTACCATCCAGCCTCGCCACCACCGTCTCCCGTGACCTTGGCCAATTCCGGCCAACTCCTCCACCTAACCCTTCGTCGCCACCATCGAAATAAGAAGGAAAAAGAAAACAAAACCCTAACCCTATGGCTCACCTCGCCGGACCGGAGCTCCGATCCCCGAGCGCCCGTGCTTGACCGTCGCAGCAGCGGAACCCACCGCCCCTTGCGAAAAAACCCAACGACGCTCCTCCTTCAGCCCCCGCTTCCTCTCCCTCCACTGACCGACAAACCCCTTGCCGAGTCTTCCGCCTCCTCCGCGCGCACGGGAAGCCAGGCCGTGCTGCGCCGCCGCCGGTGGACTCCCGCGCCCCGCGTCCTCAGTCGGAGCCCCGCCGGCCAACTGCTCCCTCTCGCCTCCTCGTCCACCACGCTCGACTCCGCCGTGGTTTTTCCCCGCACCGTCTGGTCTCCTTCTCCGGTGAAACTCCGCCGTCCGCCACTGGGCCGGAGACTGCGTGCGAGCCCCGCGCGCCACCGCCTCCTCGTCGACGTGCCCTAAGACGTCGGCGTTTCCCCTCTCCTCGAACCACCGCCTCCGCCGCCGGGAAAACCCTCTCCCGAGCCCGAGCCAACCTCCGCCCATCACCGTAAACCCTCGCCTATGCCTCCGGCCACCGCCGTGTGCGCCGTTCCCGCTTCCTTTCCCTCCCCGGACCACCGTACCCGTCGTCGCTCCGATCAAACGCGCAGCCCCGACGCTCCCCTTTCTTCCTCTCCCGAACCCCACTCCTTCCTTCCCTTTTCCTTCAACAGTTTAGGTGTACAATTGTTTTCTCTCTCTCCCTCAGGAGAGAAGACACCCGAAAGTATTCTTATTTTATTTTATTATTTTTTTGTTATTTATTTGTTATATTTTAGTTTAATCTATTGTTATTTTTGTAGTAAATTGTATATATTAGTTTTATAATATATGGTAACAAATTTGATATTTCTAATGGTAGTAATATTTTTTTGAGAGATTACATAGCCTAATAATAGTATAATTGTGGAAAAATATGTTACTTGATTATTTTAGGGTACTTATATTCATTTTTGATCTACAAATTATTATTTGACAAAAACTTAGTTATATCCCTAAATTACTATTTTTCTCTTCTTCTTTTTTTTTTCTAGATTTTATATTTTTATTATAAAAAGCAGTTGCCAATTTTACAATAATTTTCTAGTATTTTACTTATGGCTAATATAGCTTCCTACTAACATTCCATTTTCGGCAACTTAGGTTTTTGCCTAAATCTATTCTCCATGTTTTTCTAGTATTTACCAAAAATAATTATTTTACTTGTAAATATAGTTTTCAAAATATTGTAAATACTTCCTAAAATAGTATAAGTATTAAATCTACGCAAATTCTTCTTTTATCAATCTCTTTCCGTGTCTGAGCCCAGTATTCATATTCCCTTGCCAATTCTGTACTCTCTTATGTCCAACCTAACCAAATTGACCGTCCTGGACCCAATGGAACTGTCCGTGTCACTACCCGAGGTCACCATGCATAGTTGTTGCACCAAAATTGTTGATCGTGCCATATTGATCTTCGCAGCACACCAGGCGTACTATCAGGCAAGACACCTTGCCATTAGCTGTTTAATTATTTTTAGCTCATAATTCATGCATGTCTATTATTTTCTTTATAAACTGTGATACATGGCATAACTGTTCTTTTATATTTTCTGCTGTGTATTATTTTTCTTACGAATTAAACCTAGATTTAAGGGACCACCTTGTGTGTCGCATTCATTGGCCTAGACATGTTGTAAACACGAAGTTGTGTGTCGCATGTAGAACACGGAAGTGCGTGATTGGCTGGCCACTAGTACGTACAAGCCGTGCGATAGGAATAACTGCTAATAGAGGTTGCATGCTAGTTTGACTTAGCGGTTATAGTGGTTTGTGTTGTGGATACAACACAGTAGGCATTGGGCGGGGAGGACAATTCCTTAGCGTATGGGCTTCGATGCACTTCCCTTGTGACCCGGACTCTCCGCTGGAGATACGGGGTTGATGACCCATACTCTTCCTGCTGGGGCCTCTAGTGCCCAAAAGGGGACTACGCCGATCCTATTCAGCCAGGGCTCATGCGCAGGAAGGATTGTTCTTAACTACATATCACATAGAACGGTTAGGTACCTTATCCATTAGGTACCAGTACTTTTGGTTTGGGTACTTGTATCTGACCGTGACTTGGAACAATAACTTGTCGTGGATTAGTTCGTCACATCTTGTCCTTGTTTGGTTGTAGGTGTGACTTACTACTTCGATGAGAAGGTATTGAACCTTGTTGGGGTCCGGATACCATATCGGATTCTTAGCATGGAAAGATACGTCGCCGTGAATTAGTTTACCATCTCCTGTCCTTGTTTGGTTGGGGGGATGGTACGCTCGTTCAGTAGGTGCGTATTGGACCATGTTATAAATTCGATTTACTTATTTATTGAGCAATATTTATTCAGTTTATATGGCATGCTATGATGTGTCTTGTTACGTCCCTCTGAGGACCTGGTTGTCTTGCCAGGTGTGTGCTATTGTCTTTCGCAGGTGTTCTAGCTCTAGCCATGTTCGTTGCTATTTCTCGAGGATGATTGCATTTGGATCGTCTTCGCTTCGCTCGCCACTCATTTCATTTTCTATGTACTTTTTCTTATTTTGTTGGTAGTGGATTTGTCTCCACCCAACATATTGTATCAAGACAATTCATTATCTTTATATGATGTCTTTTATTCATTTATTCTGTGTGGTTGAGATTAGTTATGGTTCTACTGCATTTTACACTTATGTATTTATACGAGGCTTCCATATATTGGAGTATACTTCGTATAAATGCAGCTGGCATGTCGACGTTCCTAGTCCTACGTATTTTGGGACTGGGGCGTTACAAAAAAGTAGTCTAAGATAATCCTAGCAAATAACCAGAAGTACATGGTCTCAGATACAGAATGAAAGAATATATACAACTCAGACTAAAGTCTAGCTAAAACATGCCTCAAGACAATATAAATTAAGATAAGCCTAACTAAACTAGTCTAGGCAATAGGGGTGATGTCCTCAGCTAGAGCTGGGTCCTCCTGAGGGTCCAGCTCGCAAGTGTCATCTAAGACTGCCCCGTAGAAAGTGTTCAAGCAGGCCTCCTCCTCGTCCTCTGTAATATTTTCAATTGGTCCAGTCAGGACAGGAGCGAGCACAGTACATCTCAACAGTTCATAGCAGGTTAGAAAATATAATCATGCAGTAAAGTAAGATACAGGTACTGAAAGAAATGCAGTATGTAAACAGAGAGAGAAAGCTGTAATAGAAATATCTACTATAGATAGAGACTAACAGTGGCTAGTAAGTCAGAGTACAATATAGATATATAAATGGCATAGGAGATTCTGATAAGACACTATGGAAGAGATTCTGATAAGATACTACTTGGGTATTATTCACATGTCTACTTCTACTCCCCCGTACCCCCAATCAGTACACAAGGATCCAACCAAGTTATGTTATGATTCCACGCAAAGCCCCCGAAGGGTAATACATGGATGTCCCAAAAATGGAGATTCTAGGAGATTCTAGGATATCCAGTAAATGGGATAAGAGATTCTATGAGACTCTGTGATCATAAGGATATATGTCACAAGTGATCAAAGAACCTGGAAAGCATAGTGATACGTCATGTAAGTGAAACACACAGAACATGTAGTACCCGATGCTCCCTAAGGATAACATCTCAAGAAGGGATCCGTATAGTACCAATCCGTGTGACCAACATAACAGTAACAAGTAAAGTAATTTAATGCAGGAAATAATTCTAAGGATGATATGAAATGATCAAAGAATGTACTCGCCTGCTAACTGAATGTCCAAGACAAAAGTACTGTCCGAGGAGTGGTGTTTGGCTCCTATTAGAACAACACAAGTCACAACGAGTCCAGAATAGTAATAAGATGCACTACGATGCATACTATATGAATCTAGGTCAATCTAGACCAAAGTCAACTCTTGGTCAACTCTGGTCAACCCTAGAAGTCAAACTAGGTCAACCAAGTCAAACCTAAGTCAAATTAGTCAAACTAGTCTATTCTAGTCTAACAAACCATTCTAGGTCCTAACAAGGCTAAACAGTCTATTCTAGACTCCATACTAGGCATACCATGCCATAGGCTAAAAGACTAGGCCATGGGCCAATAGGCTAAGCCAAGTCTATACAACCTACAATACATCTATACACATAACACACACACATATATATATATATATATATATATATATATATATATATATATCTAATATATAGTACACATATAGATCCATTAAATAATATAACTAGAAACACCCTATAGGCTATATGTACACCAAACCATACTATAGGTTAATACATACATATATGCATAGGCATAGAGAGGGACACATGAATTCAAGTGTATGTGTGTGTGTGTATTAGTGAGAGAATGAACATGGACATGTGTGTGAAGAGTGTACTCAAGTGAGTGATACATTGCATGTGTGTGTGAGTGGGCTAGAGGGTGTGTGTGTCATGAGTGAGTGTGAGGGTGTGTGTGAATATGTGATAGGTTAGAGGGTGTGTGTGTCATGAAACACAAAAGTGAAAGGAATAAAACAGTGGCAAGACAGTCCCATAATCTCAGATTTTATATGAACAAACCCCCCCCCAATTTCCAGATTTCAGATTTCACAGTCCCCACACAACCCAAATCAGTAAAATAGTGCATTCATTGAATTTTAGGTTTTAACCCAACCTCATTCCAGAATTCCCTTACAACTCAGTTAAGAACAGTTGAATAATACAAAATTAACCTAAACTGTTTCCAGTTTTCAGTTAACAGCAACTCAGATCAGTGTACAACAAACTCATGATTGAACTCTCATACTAAAACATTTCACAATAGTTCAAATAACTCATGAATTCACATAAAAACTATCAAAACAGTCCTACAATTGAATTTTCCTATTTCAGCATCAAAACACTCCCAAATCACATCAAAATCGACACACACATAGGATACACATAGGAGAACATGTTAGAGGTTTAATAACAAGTAATTAACAGTGTTAAAAGGGTTTAATTGATTGCTAAAACTCGTTTTTGCAAAACTGGAAAACTCAGGAAAATGAACTGATACAATAGTTTTTTCAGAAATTTGGGGAAACGAGATTTAACAATCAAATCAATTTAAAATAAATAAACAGTGATTGGTAATAATTAAACTTAATGTACACATGCTATTTAATGTGTTTTTATACACAAAAGTGGAAACTAACGTGTCCATTCAACAAAATCTAAAAATAGTAAACACAGGAGACTTCTCCCCGTGCACGTGTTCCTCGAGTTCGTATGCACGACACGACACGACACAACCCATGTGGTTGTGTCCCATGTCGACCTAGACTAAGGCTAGGGTTAGGACACCGTGACTCGTGTCCATGTTACGTGTACACGACACGACACACGCGTATCAGTGGCTAAAAACAACAGCCACTGCACAGCGCAAAAACTCGTGCACGTGTTCGTACGTGTCCGACACGACACGTGGGGCCCTGAAACATGGGGAACCCCGTGTCAGTGTCGACCCCCATCCGTGTGTCAAATCCCAAGTGTCGGGGTGGCGTGTCCGTGTCAAAAATTTGCCTGAGTGGCAGGGCACGCACAGTCCCGGTGCACGCTTGTGCACGACCGCGTGTCTGCGTGTCAGCATGTCTCCCTAGGCCTGACACGACATGAAAACCAAACACAAACACTAGAAACCACAGGCAAGATCAAAACCCTAATTCCTATTCAAAAAGTTTCCACAAAACCAAACGAAATACCCTTTGTGGCATTTCGACAAACACTTAGGTACCATCCCTGATACGTGTCCAAATAGACACGAAACTTACGAAACCCGACATGACACCAATACAGACACTTAGGGGACCCCTAGGGCTTCCTAATCATGAAAAGAAATAAAAGTTTCATGGAGAAATGTGAAAGTTACCTATTGTTGAACTTTCAAGAAAAACCCCCAATCAATAGCACTTCTCTTGATGTCCCAATCCACTCAAATCACATCAAAGTGAGATGAAACCTTAATGACAGCAAGAATAGGTGTATTAGAACCTAATGGAAAAGATTAGAATGAGAAAAGAAGAGGAATGGAGTTCTAGGGATTAAAATACCATAGGAAACTAACCTTCTAAAACTTGAGCCTTCCTAAGAAAGAGGCAACCCTAGATTTTAGGAGGGTATTTATGGGGTGATGATCCCAATTGGGATAGGGTGGCCGGCCAAGTGGGTCTAGGGATTAGGGTTTTGCTATTTTGGGCTTTGGGCCAAACTACAAGGCTTTGAGTTAAAATGATTTATCAAAGGCTCTAAATCATAAGCCATGACTTATGACTTTCTAATTCCTAATGCTAACTAAAGTCTAATGACCAAACCAAGGATTAGCTTAGGCTAGACTAGAGTCATATAACCTAACCAAGTCCATACTAACTAGGGTTAGCTCCTAGGTTGGTCTACAAGGGTCAACACTAGTCAAAGTCAACCTAGTCCAAACAATTCCAAAATAATTCCTAAAAATTCCCATAAATTCAAATAAATTCTAATAAATTTAAATTACCCCAAAAATAACAAAAATACCCTCATATGGAAAACTGGGTGTTACAATGGCACAGATAGGTTTGGGGTGGGGAGGACAGTTCCTTAACGTATGGGCCACGATTGCATATTTTCTTCCAATAAGCCGGAAGCTCCACTGGAGATACGGTATGAGATGACCCTCTCAGGTTTACCATTGACGTTATCAGGATGTTATGCGCTTAGCTCATGATGCCCTAAGTTGGGACTATACCTATCCTATTTATAGCAAGAGTGCCCATACGTTGAAGTTTTGTTCTTAATTGCATTTTTACAGTAGAACGGTTAGGTGTCCTATTACATTCATTCTTTTACATACTCAGTTGACATGGCATATTTTTTGTATCTTGTTACGTCTCTCTAACGTGTCACGCCCCTGAACCAGAATACTGGAGAGTGGGGGCAGACATAGCCGACTACGTATAATAAAATGGGATCTATTCCACTATACGGTCACGACTGTCTAGATATATGAGGGTTTATCTACAAGCCAACAGTCTCCTATGGTCAATAACAAGCCTAGTGTCTCAATCAACAAGCAAGTAATGATAGTTACAAGATATCAGACCACCAAATATATAATTGTAAGGCGTCCCAAACATTACCTATCCAGATGATCATGAAGCTAGTCGTATAAATGTGAGGACTAACAAGAGTTAAGTCATACATGATCAACCTCGAGTTGACAATCATGATTACAGCCCGTAGGCAGACAGAAGGTAAAGTGCATCGAGCTAACAAGTGCTCGGCGGCTAAACGCCTCAAAAGAATAATGTACAATTACAGTGGGAGAACAAAAAGAAAACCCACGCGTTGTCCTGGTTACGCCTGGCGGTCACCATCGGGCTGGAAGGCAGGTAGATCCTTTGCTGCTGCTCCGGTATCTGGCCATACAAAACCAGCTGGGTCAGACCCCAGAAAGAGCAAGTGTCACAAAGGAGGCTTCACTTAGGAACTAAAACTAGCAATTAGCACAATAATAATAAGGTAATAAAGACAGGAATTAAGGAAAAACATAACAGGTGATATACGACGAGATAACCATGGGACTATTCAGATAACCAGGTTACAACCCGTAAACCAAACAAGGACCGGGGTTGTAACCCTTCGTCTGAACGGAACTTGGCTTCTCCCACCATTTATCGGCAAGATAAATATAAGAAATCAAGACATGCAACAATCTTGTACAGGATCAAGGCAAGACTAGACAGATTGAACCCCATCCAACAATCACGGCCAAGCAACAAGTACGGCTTGCTACTTTAACTAACTAGGGTTATCACAGGCCTAGTTACTAGCAATATGCAATGAGAATTCCAAGTCCGGTTTCCTGTTTGTTACTACCTGAGTGATCCCAGCAAAAAAAAGAAAAGATAGCAGGATATAGCAGACACACTATAGTAAGATACATGTGTCCTAAGGTACCACACTCGGCGGCGGGCTGAAAGTATGCTCATCTCGACAGATAGCAACAAATCCCATGTATATATATATATATATAAGGCCGGGACCAAAAGGGCAACAGGTAACTGGAAAATTCTCCATGAACTATTTGATCAATCTTGTCATTAACCTAACCAGATTCAGTATGAATCCCTGACCGTGGTACTCAGGGATCATGCCCTAGACACGATGCAAGACACAACCAGACTAGTAGTTTATACAAGCACAATCAATGCAAACAACCACGGTGTCCAGGCCAATGAATTAATTTGTCAAGAGTGGGCCACGACGGGCCACTATCATTATCATTACTACTTATCAAGAGTGTGCCACGACGGGCCACTATCAAGCATGTCAGGGTACTTGTCAAGAGTGCACCATTACGGGTCACTGTCGTGTCACGAATTAGCAGGTCAAGTTATCAGGTCAAGTTATCAAGTCAAGAGTGCACCACAGCGGGCCACTATCAAGCATGTCAGTTCTTGGTTACACCATGCCAGGTACAATTATCATTTCAATCATGTCAATCAAATCGGGATTATCAAGTTCGGGACAAAAGGCGTAAGGATATAAATGGGCATAAAAATATATACAATAGGGTAAGGTGTACACTATAGGAACTCAAGTTACACAGGATGTTTCAAGTACGAGTTAATAACGATCATTAAAATAATAAAATACAAGCCAGGAAAAGAGCCATGCGGTTCGAGCATAGGCGGCCAAGAATGATCTCATGCGGCCGAGGAGTGAGCAGCCCATGCGGCTGGAGGGGACTCGGGTCTAAGGGAATGCATGCAGCTTAGGGGAGTTCAGGATCATGTAGGGGAGTATCATGCGGCCAGAGGGAAGTAAGCTTCGTGCGGCTGGCGGGGCAGTGGAGCATATGCGGCCAGCGGTCGACAGGTCTCATGCGGCTGAAGGGGTGCGGAGTATATGCGGCTGGGTTGAGATGGAGGTCCATGCGGCTAGCAGGGAAAGGGTTCTCATGCGGCTGGACGGGCCCGAGTTCATGCGGCTCGCAGAGCAAATATCCATGCGGCTCGATATGGTGGGCGCGCATGCGGCTAGGTGGTTCAGGATCTCAAACGGCTGGGATGAGACTCAGTTATGCGGCCAGAAGTGCAAGGGTCTCATGCGGCTCAATGATCACGAGCATATGCGGCCGTGCCATGCCTAAGTCTTATGCGGGTGGAAGACTCGCCGCATGAAGGTCCATGCAGTCAAGTGCTGCCATGCGGTTAAGGGGTTCATGCGGTCAGCATATTCCATGCGGCTAGGGAAATCACTTGTCGCATGAAATATTCATGCGGTCAAGTCAAGCACAGTTCATCTTCATCAAAATTCCGAGAAGAAGAAAACCATGAGAGCCAACTTCTCAAGCTCCATAACTCCATCATCCGGAGCCCAAATCCGAACTTCCATTGGCCAAAATGGGCTAGAACGAAATTCTCTACAACATGGAACCATCAAAACTCGGAAATAACAAGATTAAGTAGATCAAAACCTAAGAAATCCGAAAATAATATAAATATAGATCTACAAGAATCTAGCCATGGAAAGTAAAAATGCCAAGTACTAAAGAGTGTTAGAATATTGCAAAGAAGAGAATAGAACAATAAAATTCGGGTTCCACCATGAAGCAAGATGCACTTGCCTAGACCTTTCTCGTAGGTGAGGAAGTTAATGGAGGAAGAAAAAAAGTAATGAGGAGAGAGAAGGAAGAAAGGGGTTAATAAATGGGGATGGTGGTGGTAGGTAGGGGTTCACCTTGGTTCATGATGAACCAAGTTAACCAAGCCAAGCCGAACCAACCCAATCCTTCTCCTATCCAAATAAAACCAAGCTCCACTAATCAGAATTAATCCAAGAACGATAAATGATAATTAAACCACAATGCTAAATATAAAAATAAACCACAACTAACTAATCAAAGAAAAAGAGAAATACGGGTCAGAAATACGAACACGTATAAAATACGTATCACAAATTTCGGGGCACTACATCCTACCCACCTTAAAAGAATTATGTCCTCGAAATTTAATCAAGAGGCTAGAGATGTCGGGACAGCTATACTATCGCAAGCAATCTACGCTACCAATCAATCATACAATCATACATGCAAGCAAGGAATCGAAGTGCAAGGCATAAGAAAGATATTACACTACGAGCCAAACCGATTGGGATAACGTGATTGGATATCATCCTCACACTCCCACGTTTGACTCTCCGAAGGAGCGATGAACTCAAGCAACACGAACTAAACTGATAGTCTTGCGCATGAGGTCTCTCTCTTTGGTCAAACAGGGACATGGGCCTCTCCTCATATGAAAAGGTTGGTACCAATAACCGTTTTTGAATGATCTAGGAAATGGCTCGGGCCCGGGATATACCGTTGTAATTAGGATACATGAAACATGACATGTGTTCCGCATGACGACGGCGGAAAGCAAGACAATAGGACACAGATACCTCTCTGTCGATTCTGGATCTGGGCCTGGGCTAGGGCGAACTGCTGAGGCCTCTGTAGCTGGAAGGCCTGGGCCTGAGACGGCAATGGACCCGGGAGCGAGAGCTGCTGTGGTTGGTAAACTGGAACCGGTTCTGGTGCTGGTACTGGTTCCATAACCGAGGGACTAGTTACTGTCGACGATGATCTGTTTCTGAACGGACAAGATCCTATCATGTGGTCCGGCGAACCACAAACCAAGCACAATCCCTGTGCTCTGCGGCACTCAGTAACAACATGCCCGGGCTTCCCGTAATGAGAACAACCGATTGCGAAAGGCCTCTTCTGCTTCTGCTGCTGGGGATTGGTCGTGGCAGAATGCTGTAAGGAGGTAACCGAATCTGTCCTCGTAGCTCCAATGGTCAGGGCCCTAGCTGCTGGGGCCGGTGCTGAGGATTGGTTCATCTGGTCGTAAGACCGCTTCCAATCTCCGGTCCGGTCCGCTATCCTTCGGGAAGTGTACTCATGCCTCCTCACTGCTCGTAAGACGGCATCAAAAGTTCTGTGCTCGAACTTTTCTACTGCCAATATGATCTCCAAGTGGAGCCCCTGCTGAAATCGCTGTGCTCTGTCTAGCTCGGTTGCCACCAAGGTGGGAGCAAACCGACTCAACCTTGAAAACTCGGCTGCATATCCGTCGACCATCCTGCTCATCTGCCTGAGATTACTAAACCTGGCCTGCATGTCATATCTAGCCACTGCGTCGAAGTACTTGGTCTGGAACATATCGCTGAATACCGTCCACATGACAGGCATACCCAAACTCGCTGCTTGCATAGCCCACCAGCTGTGGGCTAGATCTAGTAACTGCAAGCGCACCACCGCCACCTTCTCTGCTTCAGGGGTCCTGGCTGCCTCTAAGATAACTTTAATGTCCTGTAGCCAGGCATCTGTAGTAATAGCATCCTCGCTGCCGTCGAAGAAGGGAGGGTTCAGGTGCTTGAAATTGTTGACCGCACTATTCCCTCGAGGACCACTTCTGCTCACAACATCTTGTACTGCTTGCTGCAAGACATCACCTCAACGATCTTGAGATGCAAGCAACTCACGAATGAGCCCTATCAAGACCCCATCCTCTAACCCTGCCAGCTGGACTGGGGGCACTGGTTCTCCAGAAGGCATGGCTCGGGAGGCGGCTGCTGAGGACTGATCTTGATCTTCTTGCTGTTGCTGGTCTGCCGGCCGAACTTTTTTTGGCTGATCAACAGGAACGATGCCACTGAAGCAATGATATCGGGATTATTAATGAAGGGCCAGGATAGAACAATGATGCAAGCATGTTATCAAGTCAGGGATCCAAGGAGATAAGAAGATACGAGTGGAGATCAAAGGCGAGTACAGATTGAGACATCTGTCCGGTAAACCCTCACATATCTTGATTGACAAGACCTCCATGGGCCACCACTTAAACCATGTCACGCTCCAGAACCAGAACACTGGAGACCGAGGGCAGACATAGCCAGCTACGTATAATGAAATGGGATCCATTCCACTATACGGTCACGGCTGTCTAGATATACGAGGGTTTATCTACAAGCCAACAATCTCCTATGGTCAATAACAAGCCTAGTGTCTCAATCAACAAACAAGTAATGATAGTTACAAGATATCAGACCACCAAATATACAATTGTAAGGCGTCCCAAACATTACCTATCCAGATGATCATGAAGCTAGTCGTACAAATGTGAGGACTAACAAGAGTTAAGTCATACATGATCAACCTCGAGTTGCCAATCATGATTACAGCCCGTAGGCAGACAGAAGGTAAAGTGCATCGAGCTAACAAGTGCTCGGCGGCTAAACGCCTCAAAAGAATAATGTACAATTGCAGTAGAAGAACAAAAAGAAAACCCACTCGTTGTCCTGGTTACGCCTGGCGGTCACCATCGGGCTGAAGGCAGGTAGATCTTTTGCTGCTGCTCCGGTATCTGGCCATACAAAACCAGGTGGGTCAGACCCCAAAAAGAGCAAGTGCCACAAAGGAGGCTTCACTTAGGAACTAAAACCAGCAATTAGTTAATAATAAGGTAATATAGACATGAATTAAGGAAAAACATAACAGGTGATATATGACGAGATAACCATGGGACTATTCAGATAACCAGGTTACAATCCGTAAACCAAACAAGGACCGGGGTTGTAACCCTTCGTCTGAACGGAACTTGGCTTCTCCCACTATTTATCGGCAAGGTAAATATAAGAAATCAAGACATGTAACAATCTTGTACAGGATCAAGGCAAGACTAGACAGATTGAACCCCATCCAACAATAACGGCCAAACAACAAGTACGACTTACTACTTTAACTAACTAGGGTTATCACAGGCCTAGTTACTAGCAAGATGCAATGAGAATTCCAAGTCCGTTTACCTGTTTGTTACTACCTGAGTGATCCCAGCAAGAAAAGGAAAAGATAACAGGATATAGCAGACACACTGTAGTAAGATACATGTGTCCTAAGGTACCACACTCGACGGCGGGCAGGAAGTGCGCTCATCTCGACGGATAGCAACAAATCCCATGTATATATATATAAGGCCGGGACCAAAAGGGCAACAGGTAACTGAAAAATTCTCCATAAACTATTTGATCAATCTAGTCATTAACCTAACCAGATTCTGTATGAATCCCTGACCGTGGTACTCAGGGATCATGCCCTAGACATGATGTAAGACACAACCAGACTAGTAGTTTATACAAGCACAATCAATGTAAACAACCACGGTGTCCAGGCCAATGAATTAATTTGTCAAGAGTGGGCCACGACAAGCCACTATCATTATTATTATTATTTATCAAGAGTGCGCCACGACGGGCCACTATCAAGCATGTCAGGGTACTTGTCAAGAGTGCACCACCACAGATCACTGTCGTGTCATGAATTAGCAGGTCAAGTTATCAAGTCAGGAGTGCACCACAGCGGGCCACTATCAAACATGTCAGTTCTTGGTCACACCATGCCAGGTACAATTATAATTTCAATCATGTCAATCAAATCGGGATTATCAAGTTCGGGACAAAAGGCGTAAGGATATAAATGGGCATAAAAATATATACAATAGGGTAAGGTGTACACTATAGGAACTCAAGTTACACAGGACATTACAAGTATGAGTTAATAACGATCATTAAAATAATAAAATACAAGCCAGGAAAAGAGCCATGCGGCTCGAGCATAGGCGGCCAAGAATGATCTCATGCGGCCGAGGAGTGAGCAGCCCATGCGGCTGGAGGGGACTCGGGTCTAAGGGAATGCATGCAGCTTAGGGGAGTTCAGGATCATACAGGGGAGTATCATGCGGCCAGAGGGAAGTAAGCTTCGTGCGGCTGGCGGGGTAGTGGAGCATATGCGGCCAGCGGTGGACAGGTCTCATGCGGCTGAAGGGGTGCGGAGTATATGCGACTGGGTTGAGATGGAGGTCCATACGGCTAGCGGGGGAAGGGTTCTCATGCGGCTGGACGGGCCCGAGTTCATGCGGCTCGCAGAGCAAATATCCATGCGGCTCGATATGGTGGGCGCGCATGCGGCTAGGTGGTTCAGGATTTCAAGCGGCTGGGATGAGACTCAGTTATGCGGCCAGAAGTGCAAGGGTCTCATGCGGCTCAATGATCACGAGCATATGCAGCCGCGCCATGCCTAAGTCTTATGCGGCTGGAAGACTCGCCGCATGAAGGTTCATGCGGTCAAGTGCTGCCATACGGTTAAGGGGTTCATACAGTCAGCATAATCCATGCGGCTAGGGAAATCACTTGCAGCATGAAATATTCATGCGGTCAAGTCAAGCACAGTTCATCTTCATCAAAATTCCGAGAAGAAGAATACCATGAGAGCCAACTTCTCAAGCTTCATAACTCCATCATCCGGAGCCAAAATTCGAACTTCCATAGGGCAAAATGGGGTAGAACAAAATTCTCTACTACATGGAACCATCAAAACTCGGAAATAACAAGATTAAGTAGATCAAAACCAAAGAAATCCAAAAATAATATAAATATAGATCTACAAGAATCTAGCCATGGAAAGTAAAAATGCCAAGTACTAAAGAGTGTTAGAATGTTGCAAAGAAGAGAATGGAACAATACAATTCGGGTTCCTCCATGAAGCAAGATGCACTTGCCTAGACCTTTCTCGTAGGTGAGTAAGTTAATGGAGGAAGAAGAAAAGTAATGAGAAGAGAGAAGGAAGAAAGGGGTTAATAAATGCGGATGGTGGTGGTAGGTAGGGGTTCACCTTGGTTCATGATGAACCAAGTAAACCAAGCTAAGCCGAACTAACCCAATCCTTCTCCTATCCAAATAAAACCAAGCTCCACTAATCAGAATTAATCCATGAACGATAAATAATAATTAAATCATAATGCTAAATATGAAAATAAACCACAACTAACTAATCAAAGAAAAAGAGAAATACAGGTCAGAAATACGAACACGTATAAAATGCGTATCACAAATTTCGGGGCACTACATAAGGATCTAGTTGTTGGCACATTTTATTTTGATAATATTAACAGCATCTTCATAGTTTAGTTTTCTCTGTTTTCATATTGATATCATTTTAGAAGCTCTACTACATAAAGTCTGTCCATTCATGAATAGCAACACAGCCTTGAAGACTGAAGCAAAGATCGGCGTTCCTTGAAAAGACGGCTCTCAACATTTCAAGATTTCGAGTCTGTACAAGGTCTAGGTCTTTCTGTAAACACTTAGGTTGGATGACAAAACTAAAAACCTTCTATTTCTTCAGTCAAAAATCAATATCTTAAAGAACGGCATACCGGCGGTATACCATTTTATCGACCACAAAAACATTCTATGAGAATTGTCGACATACCGGCGGTATACCGGTTTGTGGACCACAAAACGTTCTATGTCAAACATCGGCATACCGACGGTATGCTCTGGCATATCGACGGTATACCGTTTTGTTTGCCTCAAATACGTTCTGTGATAATTATCAGCATACCGACAGTATACTCCGGCATATATACGGTATACCGTTTTGTGAGCCGTAAAACGTTTTGTGACAAACATTGGCATACCGACAGTATGCTCTGGCATACCGACGGTATACCGTTTTGTTTATCACAAAATGTTCTGTGACAAACATCGGTATACCGACGGCATACCGACGGTATACCGGTTTACAAAATTTGATTTTTGAATGTCGAACACTAGCATTAATTGCTAGCATTAAATGCTCCCAACGGATATAATTATGACCGTTACTGTTCAGATCGACATACCAACGGCATGCCGGTCCATACCGACGGTATACCGGTCGGGCTGTATCAAGGAGCATTGAATGCTACCTACTCTTGGTTTCTTTATAAAAGGAAGTCTTCTCTCTCTTGAAGACTTATCCACTCAAGCCATAAATTTTCCAAACAACCAAGAGCTCCATCATTAATACTCTACAAAGCTTCTAATTATCATCCATTCCCAAACTGCTAGAGTATTTAAGAGTTGTAAATTTTGATCTTCAAGTGTTAGAAGATAAACAAGTTCTCCTCTTTCTTTTGAAGTTGGCGAGCCTTCGTAAGAAAACTCGTGTGTTGAAGTTGGCGAGTTCTTCAGATCCAAACTCGTGTTGAAGTTGGTGAGTTCTTCGGATCCAAACTCGTGTGTACTATTTCATTAAATAGTAGATTTAAGCAGGAGAGAGTTCTGGGACTGGATTGCCTCTAGCGAGGATACCAGGATACATCTTGTGTTTAGTATTCTTACTCTCTCTGTTTATTTGACAAATATTGCTTCTTGTACTTAAATTATTTTATTTCCCTATTCACCCCCTAGGGTTCTACACTAGTGACCTCTTAAGGATTAGATGTAATGCCCCTGTCCCAAAATACGTAGGACTAGGTAAGTTAACACGCCAGTTGTATAATAAATATACATAAGTTGTAAACACAGTATAAACACGGCTACTAATCTCATCCACGAAGTAAAATAATAAAGATGTCATAAATCAATTTTGAATTATCATTTGTACAAGTCGTTAGACGAAGTCAAATCTATTACCAATTATTTTAAATAAGAAGTAATACATAAAAAATAAAAGAATGTCAAAAGTAGGAAAGGACGATCCAAGAGTAAGTCATCTGTGAAGGAATAGAGAAGATCACGGCCTTTGCTTGAACACCTGCGAAAAGTCACAAAAACACACACCTGAAGAAATCACCAGGTCGTCAGAGGGACGTAATAAGATACATATAAATATTCTATATAAACTGAATATAAAATGTCATAGCTCACAGGTAGAAAGTAAAAGAGTCCTAATCATAGCAAGGTCAGTATCCTCTCAACAAAACAGTAGACTACTATCATGCCCTAGAACCAGAATACTGGTAAGTCGGGATGGACAAGGCCAACTATGCATACCAGAGTACTCAATACCCCGAGATACGGTCAAAGCTGTCAAGACATAGGGGTTACTATAACAATCCAATAGTCAATCCTAGGTCAAGCAATCCTAGGTGTCTCAATCACAGACAGATATTAAAAATACAAGAAGTATGATCATCAGACATAAAATAGTAAAGCGTCCCAAACTATATATATATATGGATGATCGTGAAGCTAGTAATTCATAGTAAAGAACTAGCAAGGGTAATAGTCATACATGATTAGCTCTACTATAGTCTACAATAACGTAAATCATATTTAGGCCCGCAGGATAAATGTCAAGATCCAAAACACGAGCTAAACACGTGCTCGAAGACTAAATGCTCCAAAAGAATAATGTACATAACTAGTAGGAGAATGATATAGGAAACCCACTAAGGTACTCTAGAGCTCCGGGTGGTCACCGTCGAGTAGATGGCACGAAAGATCCTTTAGGCTCCTCTATCAGATATGGCCAAAAAAAACCTGTTGGGTCAAGCCCCCAATAGCAAGTACCAAAATACAAGCCAAGCTATGAACTAAATCCAACAATAACTAACATAACAACAGATAAAGAGAAATAAGTAAATAGGAATCGAGACTCGTGCACAACCAATGCACACATCTCGAGAATAGAAAAGACAATAAGCAAACCAACATTGAGCATAAAGTAAACAACATGTGATATAATGTAAATTATGGACATGTAAAGTAAACAGAAGCTTATGAACATATAAAATAAACTAGACATTTGAGCATGTAAGGTAACCTAGACATGTAAGCATACATATAAAGTAACTGGGACATATAAGCATGTACAACAGAGGAATCATGTATAGCATATGAGTACTGAATAGGATGACAAATGATAAGATGACTTAGGAACTATTCTGGAATCCGAGTTACAACCCGTAAACCAAACGAGAACCGGGGTTGTAACCCTTCTCTTGAACAGAACTTAGTCTTTAATCATTTATCAACAAAAGTAAAGCATAAAAAATGATGTACCAAAATAAAAAAATTTGGACACTACCTAGACAAGACTAGACTGGACTGGCTCTATATAATAATCACGGCCAAACAATTAGTACGACTTTATACATTAGCTAACTAGGGTTATCACAATCCTAATTACTAATATATGCAAGTTTTTGAGAAATCCAATCCAGTTACTTGCCCTGTAGACTATCCAACTTATCCCGGCCAAAAAAATGAAAGTAATGGATGCATTGCCCGTAAGACAAGTGTATCATGGATGCAGGAATACATTGCCCGAGAGACAAGTGTATCCTATGATCTAATAGTGGGTACATCGCCCGGAAGAAAAATATAAGGACCCTGATTTTTGGAAATTATTTTTTCGTTACTTGATATGATTTTATACTCATAAAATATATTTTTATTTTCAATTATGGCAATAGATGTACTTTTACGTAGCTTTGATTATTTTGAGCACAAGAAATGCCAATGTTTTGAAACGTTCTTTATGAGTTTTGAAGTAAATAGGTTTACCTTTAAGTTGATATATCATGTTCCATCCAAACTTGTCCCCTAATATTCTTTTGACTTCGCACAACTTCGGGTCAATTTAGGCCATCCGACCGTTGACTGTAATTCTAGATATAATTTCCAACTTGAGTTTGAGACTCGACATCAATCAAAACTATTTGACCTAATATATAGTTTTAACCCATTTTGAGCCTGCAATACACATGTCAAGGGTGTGCCACTCAATCGAGTCCCTATGTGCTGTTTATTTACGAATAGCATAAGAGACTCATGGGTTGACTTTTCGAATTCGATTTGATTAGAAAATATATTTGGAACCAAGCATAGCCAACCCCACTTGGTAGTGCCTTATTAGGTTGCCATGACTTAGTAGAATTATATGAATTTATTTTGGAATGATATACATCCAAATATGTTTAAGTGTAATTTCGTATATATATGATTATAATTATAATAACCTAAACTATATATTTTTTTTTCTTTTTCTTGCCATAAACTATATATATATATATAT
>JANAVB010013395.1:7163679-7192082 GCA_029216955.1 Iris pallida | reverse complement strand
TATATAGATAGATATATATATAGATAATATATGTATATATATGTATATATATATATATATATATATATATATATATATATATATATATATATATATTGTAGCTGAGACTCTTTTTGTAACCTGAGTTGGTACTCACCTGATAATCAATAAATTCTAGTGTTTCCCTATATATATATATATATAATATATATATATATATATAAATATTATATATAGATATATATATATATATATATATCATGGTTAAGTTTTGAGATGCATATCGACTAGGAATTTTGTCACGAATTGTGTAGTCGTGTGTTTCGACTAGTGTATTAGCCATGGTAAGGAAGGCTGACCCATAGTAGGTCCCCACTAGGAAAACCAGTAAAAGTTGTGACTTAATCCCTATAGACGATTTATTATTTAATTATTAAGATTATGACTTTTAGGAGACCCCATTGTACCAATTTAGTCCGGACTGGAACCGAACTAAACCTAAATCTATGTAGTCATATAGTGCAACCGAGGACGTCCTTATGGACGTATGTTGTAATGGTATTTTATTTTAGTAGGAAATTTCATAAATGGTTGTTTTATATATATATATATATATATATATATATATATATATATATATATATATATATATATATATATATTAGGAAACCCCCTCATTTTAATAAAGATGGCTCAAAAACTGAAGCCGAAACACGTATACAAGGCGCAAAATGTCGAAGCCTATACAAGTATACCACAAAAAGAATGAGAGGGGGGACGAAACAACCGCCAGGAACTAGGGGGAGGACAGACCAGAATGTTCTCGAACTGTAGGAGCACAGCATGCTCCTCTTGCGGCATTGGCGGAAAACCTCCTGAGCGAGCTGGTCGGCCGAGTATTGGTGACCTTCGTATCTCGTCTTGTTACGATTCTTCCAAATCACCCATGTAGCGGCCGCTGCGACGATCTGGTGGCCATGGGAGGCAGAACCCCAAGAGGCCGCTAGATCGTGGAAGTGTCTGCCGCCCGGATCTATGTTGAATAATTGGTTAAGGGTCATCCAAATACTGTCTGGAAGGGCCCCTGACAGAATGTGTGGTCGATTGTCTCCATCTGACGCTCAGAGCAGCAGGTGCATGCAGAAGCTAAGCTGATCCCGATGGTGTTGAGGGTGTCGTCTGTGGGTAACTTCATTCTAATGGCTCTCCACATTAGAAAGGACCACTTCTTGGGGATGCAGGTTTGCCAATAGTGCACAATGGGAGTGTGCTGCTGTCCGGTACCTTAGATGGCACATCTTGCCGACTTCACCAAAAAGTCTCCCGACGCTTCTAGTATCCATCTCTGCTCGTATGCCTCGTCTCCAATGCGTAATCCGCTCGCGCGAATGCTGTCCACCGCTTGTTTTCTATAAAGAAATTCTCTTTATTTGTTGTGTTTCTGGGAAAATTACAACTGTGGGAATCCGATCTAGAAGACGATCGCTTTATCCCTTGGACTATGCGAAGAAGAAAAGCTCTCAAAATTTTGACAGTAGATATCAATGTATCTGTCCCATGAAAAAAAAAGAACTCTATTTATAGAGTCAAAAATAATAACTAAAAAGATAACTGTCTTCACAGCCTGTGCTTAGTTGAAAATCACGCAGGATTTAACATACGCAAGGTTGTGAGCAGTAACTGGACGTGGCCTGTAGCTGTTGGACACATGGCGATCATGCATGAGTCGTGTGCAAGTTACAGGACACGCAGGCGAGAGATCAGTGGCATGGCTGACACGTACTCCAATTTGATGAAATCCACGCAGACTTGTTGAAGATGAAATCCATGCAGACTCGGGACAGAAAGCTTCAAAATCTACGCAAAACTTGGGGCAGGAAGCTTCAGGATCCACGCAGACTTCGAGGCAAAGAACTCAAAAATCCACGCAAACTTGAGAAAGAAAACTTCAGAATCCACGCAAACTTGAGATGAAGATCACAAATACACGCAGACTTGAGATAGAACTGCCAGCTGTCTTGATTCGGCGTGTCTCGACTGACACAAAATCTCTGACAATGATTGCTTTGTCAGTCGCATTAAATGACAAGAAACCCTTTTGGTACGCCAACTTGACGAAGGCTGAGTCTTGCTGAAGAAGATTTCGAAAGTCACGCAATAGTCGGCTGTGATCTCTCGAGTTCTGTGCATACGTGGCATACGAAGAGACATTCTTTGACTGTTGTGCTGTCAGTCATAATTACTCTCTGACAAATGATGAGCTGTCTCTCCAGCGTGATTTGTTTATATTGTCTGGATCAACTGAGCGTGACTTTTGACTCTGTCTTGATCAACTCAGCATGACTTTCATTTTTGAGGCCTACAAAACTCCCTTCAAAGTTTTCAAAAAATGATAAATTATTTTGAAATACTTTGAAAACAGAGATGATAAAATGGATTTAGTCACGCTGAGATGACTCCAAAATTTTTTCGAAAATCGAAAAGACTTCGAAGTTCTTTGAAAACATCCAAATGAACTTATTAAACGTCATAATGACTCTTCGTTCTCCGAGACTGATTGTATCCAATTTATGGTGGAATATGAACCGTCGGTGAGCTCTGTTATATAAACCAAGAGAAGAATCATTTTTTATCTTCAGCTCACGTCAAGATGACACCAAAGGAGAAAGCTGAGGAAGAAGCACGCAAACTGGGCTTTTGTTCCCATGGGAACCCCACTTTTGGGGGTGAAGAGCCGGAGCCCTTCGTCTTCGAGCTCAAAGATGATCCCTTGCAACTAGCCAAGAATTTCTTGAGCTATTTTGGCTTGGATGGCTCGTCTCCTTCTGATGGACGCAACCTCATAGAGCAGCGTAAAAAGTTCAAGGCTCTGTTGCACCGCTTGGGAGTTAAGAGCGTAGAAGAACTAGGCAACAAGCTCAGTCGCTCTGGAAAGTAGAGCATGATTTTTTATGCTTTTGTTGCACTTTTTGTTTTGTCTTTTGTAAGGCCATCAGTGTCTGTTTGGAAGAATGAAATATAACTTCTGTGTTTGATCTGCGTGCATTTAATTAATTAGCACTCTTTGACTGTTTCCAATGTTGTGCTGCTTTCCAAAGCACACGTGTCATTCATTCCACGTTTACGAGCGCTATTTATGTGGATCTTTTCCAAGAATAAGCTTGTACTTCATCCTTTAAATAGGTAGCTGAGCTTCACAGATACTCATCCCCCACTCTTCTCCTTCTTCTCTGAGAATGAAATTTTTGAGAGATTTCATTTTCAAACAGAAAAGCAATGCCTTCTAACATTCAATTTCTGCATACTGTATCAAACATGAATCTGCCAATCTTCAGCACCAAACTTGAAGGTAAGCTAGTGTAGTATGTGTACTTATTCTGTTGCTATTGAAGATAGGCTTTCTGTTTCTTATTTCTGATTTGAACAATACACGCCTGTCTCTGTTTGATAAATGCACGCTGAATATTCCTTGTTGTTTTCTGCAGAAGCTCGGCTGAAAACTTTCTTCAGAACTGGCATTGGGGATGTAGATGCTGTGGAGAATATCCTGCTGACATCTACATCAGGGAGCTCATACGCTTTTGACGCGTAAATCAGACAACTCAGAACACTTCATGGGATAAAAGGGTCTTCCTTAGATGGTAGGAAGAGCCTTTATACATGAGAGTTGGATGGTGGAGTCAACTCTACTACCGAGAAATCGGGTAGTAGAGTTCCTTTCAAGGCAGAACCAGGAATTGTATCCCAAGGTTTGGATACATTCCTGTCTTCCTTGAGAGGTTACCCCCATCCACCAATTGTATTGGCAGCACCACGACTTCGGGCTGCCATACTCTGTGGTTCTCCTCTCGTCTGAAAGAGAAGACCAGAGTTTGATTCCTGCTGATCTGGTCGTGACTGGGATCCAGACAGTCAGGAATTGCCACCAACAACGAACCTGACGGAGAAGGTCCGACGGAGAAGATCCAAAGAAGAAGATAGATCTCTATTAGGTTATTGTTGTGGTGTAGAATGAAAATCCAAGATTTATAATAGATTTCCATTATGATTTGTAAGAAAGTCTAAGAAAATGTAATAGACTTTTTTGTGGTGAAATGAGAATGGAAATGATAATTCTTCTATGCTCAATGATTTGTATTTGTGGATGAATTATGGACATGATAGATAATAAAATCATCTTTTCTGTTTTAGAGTATATGATATTATCACAGGTATTATGGACGTGATAATATATAGGAACTCAAAAGAAAATAGATAGATTTCTATGCAGAGGTCAAAACATGACAAATGAGTAAGTAGATTCGGAATTGATTCAGAGGTTATGAAAACATGATAAATAACGAATCCCCACTTTATGAATTGATAGAAGATTATGAACGGACGAACCGTCGGATAAATGAACGGATGAACCGTCGGATGAATGTAATAAATGAACGGATGAACCGTCAAGTATTAATGAATATGTGAAACGTCGGATGAATGTAAGAAATGAATGGATGAATGAATATATGAAACGTCGGATGAATGAAGAACTTCTGCCTATAAATATAGCAGAAATCTGGCGAGAACGAATACTTCTACTCCTCAACATAAAAATGTCATCTGGAGAAGCATCCAAGAAGACTGAGATAGCCTCAAAGGTTCAGAAAGGCACTGAAGAACGCCCTGCTGGTCCAGCCAAAACGAAGAAGACGGAAGCAGGCAAAGGTTCGTCTGCACCCAAGTCACCAAGGGACATTCTGGATTTTCTGCTCGAACTAGGAAGGACTAAAGAAGAGGAAGCCATGAGGATGGCCGCTTGCAAATTCTTCGTGGATTCTAACAAGGAGGTTCTCGGCTCTTTTGCTGATCACGTCTTTGAGAAGGACGGTAGTGGCCCACGTCCAAATGTAGAGAAGGATGATAGTGATCTTCCTTAATATCATGTATCATCATTCATGAAAATAAAATAAAAATTTTATTTTTAAACATGAATTTGTCTGATGATTACAAGTACTTACATTTATATATAGTACTTTTTAAGGAATTTGCCATTAATAGGCATCAAAACTTTTCGACCAACCAATTCTGAGAGTTGATAAGCTCCATTTGAGAAAACTTTGCTCACAATATAGGGACCTTCCCACTTTGCGTCAAATTTGCCCTGACTCATATGAGTCATAGTCATAGGACGTCTGACAGTTAGAACAAGTTCTCCTTTTTTGATATGATCGAACTCTGACTTTTTTATTAAAAGCTCTTGAAATTCTAGCTTGATAGAATTCAATATTTTGTTGAACAGATAATCGCTTTTCATCCAGAGCTTCTAATTTCTGAAGTCGAAGACGATCGTTATTTTCAGCAGTGAGTTCATTAGCGATTGTTATCCTTAAAGAAGGAATTTGAATCTCTAATGGAAGAACAGCTTCGCAACCATATACCAGAGGGAAAGGTGTACATTTGGTAGCATTACGAACTGTAGTGCGATAAGCCCACAAACATTCTCCGAGCTTGTCACTCCAATTACGTTTGTTAGTGGAGACAAACTTCTTTAGGAGTTTGATGATAGTCTTGTTGAAAGCTTCTGCTAATCCGTTAGCTGCTGGATTATATGCGGTAGAAGCAACATTATTGATCCGGTGATCGTCACAGAATCGAGTAAATTTCTGGCTGACGAACTGTGGTCCGTTATCATGAACAATGCGTCGAGGAACACCAAATCTGTAGATAACGTGGTGCTTAATAAAGCTGATGACATTAGACGTCTTAACTTCAGATAAAGGAATGGCTTCGGCCCATTTAGAGAAGTAATTAGTTATTGCGAGAATGAACCGATGACCTTTAGATGACGGTGGATTGTTCGGGCCGACAATGTCCATGCCCCAAGCTTCGAAGGGCCATGATGCTGCCGTCGGATATAGAAATTCCGAGGGTTGATGAATAAAATCTGCATGGATTTGACAAGCTTTACACTTCTTTGCGTATTCGATAGCATCAGATACCATGGTGGGCCAATAATAACCCATACGTCGAATACGGTCTTGAAGTTTTGGTCCTGGCTGATGTGCTCCACAAATTCCATCATGTGCTTCACGAATAATTTGTTGAGCCTCGTCACCGGCAACACATCGAAGGAGTAAACCATCATAAGCTCGACGATATAAGGTCTTTGTTGTATGATTGTAATAGAATCTGAGTGATCGTCGTCTGATAGATGCTACCTCACTCGGATCATCCGGAAGAATATTATATAATACGAGATCTAAGAAAGGAAGTCTCCAATCTTTATCCGTATTCTGATTCTCAGTCGAGTTACAGAAGATGAATTCCATGCTGGAATCGGATGAAGATGATATCGATTTACGACTGAATCCAAATCCTCTTATTGTGTTGACGTCGTGAGATGTTGATTCTTCAATGTCAACTGGAAGTCCTAGAGTCAGGTTATTTTCAAGATGAAATAATTCTCGATTACGAACAACAATCATTTGTTGCCGTCTGATTGGGATAGCCAGTACCGCTGCAAGATTAGCAAGGGCATCAGCTTCTGTGTTACATGCTCGCCTAATATGTTCAATGAAGAATTTTTCAAACGAAGAAGCCATAGATATAGCTGTTTTATGATAAGGAACCAGATCTTGATGGCGAACTTCATAAGTACCCCTGATCTGATTGACAATAAGTTTAGAATCTCCATACGCCTCCAAATGTTGAATATTCAGATGTTTAGCGAGTTGAAGACCAATAAGTAATGCGTTGTACTCAGCTACATTGTTTGAACACGGCTAATCGAGAGAATAAGCTCTTTGGATGGCAAGACCTTCTGGCGATACAAGAACAATTCCAACTCCAGCGACAATATCGCCATTAGGACCAATTCTTGATGCTCCATCAAAGAATAGACGCCAAGTAGGATCTTCTTCAGTAATTTGATTTGAATCTAGGACTTCATATGGGATTTCATCATAGAGTTTTGAATTTTCTGGAATTGAGTGAGCAGCCAGAAAATCAGCTAAAGCTTGTCCTTTAACTGATTTCTGAGGAATATAGTGCATGTCATACTGAGCAAGTAGAATTTCCCAGTTAGCCAATCGAGAATTCAAAACACTGGATTTCTTCATCATGATCCGTATAGGATTGATCCTGGAGATGACATGAATAGTCTGGCCAATGATATAATGACGTGTCTTTTGGACAGCAAACATCAAGGCTAGACATTCTTTTTCAACCGGTGAATATCGAGGTTCAGCTCCAGTCATAGTGCGGCTGAGATAATAAATGGCTTGTTTATGGCCATTTTGATTCTTTTGAGCGAGTAATGCACCCAATGAATGACTCATTGCTCGAGTATAGAGGAGGAATGGTATTCCTGAGACGGGAGGTACCAATACTGGAGGGCTCATTAGATATTGTTTTATATCATCGAATGCTTTCTGACATTCATCATTCCAGATAAAAGAGACACCTTTCTTCATAAGTTTGTTGAATGGTCTGCAGCGTCCTGATAAATTAGAGATAAATCTCCTGATATAAGCGATTCTTCCTTGAAATCCTCATAGCTCTTTTAAGGTGCGTGGAGGACGCATCTCTTGGATGGCTTTGATCTTCTCGGGATCCACGTGTATACCTTTAGAGGTAATGACGAAGCCGAGAAATTTACCACTAGAGATGCCTAAGAAGGACTTAGTAGGGTTCATCTTTAATTGATGCTTACGCATTAGATCAAATATAATCTTCAAATCTTGGATATGATCCTCCTTTTGTCAACTTTTGACTACAATATCATCAACATAGCATTCGACTGTTTTCCGCAAATGTTCACGGAATATAGTGCTCATAGCTCGTTGATAAGTTGCTCCTGCATTCTTGAGACCGAATGGCATAACTGTATAACAGTATGTACCAATTGGCGTTCTGAAAGAAGTATGCTTCTCGTCCTCTGGAAACATTTTGATCTGATTGTACCCAGAATACCCGTCCATGAATGACATTTGTTTAAATCCACAGGTATTATCAACCATGACATCAGTAATTGGTAGAGGGAATTCGTCTTTAGGACATGCCGCATTGAGATAGCGAAAGTCTATGCATACTCTGATCTTGCCAGTCTTTTTAAGAACAGAAATAATATTAGCCACCCAATCAGGATGTTATTCCTCTCTAATAAACCCAGAGGTAATGAGTTTATTGACTTTAGCTTCAATTGCATCCTTGATGTCTGGACGAAATCGTCGCTGTTGTTGTTTGACCGGTTTAGCATTCGGCAAGATATTGAGCTTGTGAGTTGCAATTTGAGGATCAAGCCCTGGCATATCTTCATAACTCCAAGCAAAGACATCGATGTAATCACGAATGAGTTTGATCATGTCTTTCTTATCAGTTTCTGAAAGACTTTTACTTATGAATATTGGTTTGGGAGATCCCTCTTCACCAACATCTATTTGAACAAGTTTATCTTCAGTCGGAGGTTCTTTTTGCTCGAAACGGAACTCCCATTGATTATCTAATCTTTGGGCCCACTGTTCTGATTCAGGTGAGATTTCAAACTCTTCTTCGTCTTCATCACTTTCTTCAGAATGGTCAATGGAAACCATATTGGAAGACAGAAGGTTGCAATAGAAGTCACCGATACTCGTATCGGAATCCCAAGAAGTGGTACTAGAAGAATCAGATCTCTTATCTTCGTCAGACTCGAGATCTTCATAGATAATATTGATGAAAGGAGTAGGAGCAGTATAACCCAATCCGTATTTCGTCCTTCCATATTTCAAAAGAGGAATCCAGACAGGTATTTTTCTTCCTTTTCCATCATTGAGGCCAGTCCTGAAGTCATAGCCCATATTTTTGATAATGTCTCTAGATTGCTGACTATAACGACGTAGTTGTAATCTTCCAGTATCATCATTTTTGTCATCATCTTCAAGATCAGAAGGATTTTGAGGCCCTTTGTAGAAGAATATTGGAATGTCTCCTGGCTTTCTGCTGGAAACTAGAAAGTATGAAGATTATACAGGTTCTAGAGATACATCTGTATGAACAGTCTGTACAACTCCTATGGTTATTGTGTTCAAGTCATCTAACAGATGTAAATAACTATGAACATAATTACACACATCAACGTACTGCAAAGGTGGGGACTTTTCATTAAATGTAAAAGCAGCAATATTTATATTAGGAAAAGGCTGAGCCTTAGAGATTTTAGCCAAGTCAATGACTAAAGGGGGAGAAGAAGAAGAAGCTTTATTTCGATTAAGATCGATAACAAATGGCTCAGAAGAGGTGTGCTTCCTTGAAGTTTGAGTAGGAAGAGTAGTCCGCCCACCAACTGGAATTAGCAGAGTATCTTGTGAAGATACAGGAACTGTAGTACGCCCACTGACAGGAATGATCAGTGTATTTTGAGTAGATGACTGAGGTAACGGAGAGATCCGTCCACTCACTGGAATGATGAAAGAATCTTCTCCAGAGGGTTTAGGAGATTGTTGCTGAGTAGTTCGACCTTTAACAGGGATTATTAAAGTCTCACTTTGTGCATCTTCTTTCTCCATAGCTTGTATGATCCTTGTATACTCTTCTTTGTACATTCGGGAATCGTTGAAATAAGCTTCAATCCCATGGAAGGGATTTATATCAGCAACTTCTTTTTGTACTCTTCTATTGCTATCAATGTATTTAAAACATTGATGAAGAGTAGAGGGCACCACATTATTTTCATGAAGAAAGGGCCTCCCCAGAAGAAGATTATAGGATCCCGCGATCTCGATCACATAGAAAGTGATTTTAGATCTGAAATCGCCTATCTGAAGCTTCAGATGAATCTTTCCCAAAGGCTCACTTCGGCTTTGATTGAATCCCAAGATAGTAGTAACCGTCTTGGAGAGCTTGTGAAGAGGGATTTTTAGTTCATCCAATAAACTCTTTGGCATTATACTTATAGCAGACCCTGGGTCAATGAGGATACGATCTATCTTCATCGTATCAATATAACCAGTGTAGTAGAGAGGTCGGTCATGTCGATTATCCTCCAGTAGCATGTCGTCTTGTGTAAAGGTGATATTTGGGATAATCTCCAGTACACTGTTGCAATGTAAGCAAGTGGCAGGTTCCGCATCTGGCTTCTTCAATTGTGCAAGACAAGAGTCAGCTTGTAGAAGTGCTTCACTTAACGTCTCCCGAGTTTCTTTAGAAAGACGTAGAAGTTCAAAAAGGGACATTCTAGCTGGAGTATTAGCAAGTTGAGCCAAAATGTCGAAGTTGTAAGGCTTCTGAAGTCCAAGAGGAGAAGACTTCTTGATTAGCTTATCAATTTGAGCCTGTTGTTTGCCTTTCTCCAGAGCCGTAGGCTTGGGAGGAACAGGTTCAGTGGATGATTCTTCTTCAGGAGGAACATTAGGAGCATCTTTAGCATCTGAAGGGATATCAGTAGGATCTTCAGGATTTTTAGAATAATCCTTTAGGTAAGGTTTCCCCGTTCGAGTAGCACTAACAAGTGCTTCTTTTTGTCTTTTGGCTCTGTGTCAGAGGTAGACCCAAGAGAAGTCATATGACATGACTTGATCTTTCCAGCCTTCTTGGATTTTTGAGAAGAAATCTTTTGAGGAGAAGGCGATTCAAAATCTGCCACTAGATCAGGATGGATCCACATGATTTCTCCTGTTTCCAAAGTGATTGGCACTAATCCTTCAGACTGTGGAGAAGGAAGATTCATTATGTCAAGAGTTGCCTTGGGAATAGGAACAATCCCACTTTCAAGGAGTTTAGGAGGGAAATCTCCAAATTGCATAGAGACGACGTTGGAGGTGACGGTCTTCTCTTTTGGAGTAAGGGAGATAGCTCCAGATTTAATCATTTCTTGGATCTTTTCTTTTAATACATAACATGTACGAATTATGTGACCCAGCATTCTGTGATATGGACAGTATTTAGGATGATCTGTCTTACCAGCTTCATCAGGTTTCTTGATCTCTGGTAATTATATCTTATTACCTTTCAGCAGACATTCAAAGATACCAAGGACATCGTCGTCATCAAAAGAATATTCTTCTTTGGGGCGAGGTGTTCTTGATTGTTGAGTTGTAGAGGCAGGAGTTTGAACATTTGATGCATCTTTGCTCTGAAGATTAACTTCAAGAGTTTCTTTTCCTTTGCGAGCATTATTTTTATTGTTAGCACCTTGTCCTGTTTCTTTAGGAGTCATCTGCACTCCTAAACCTTTGAAGGTTTCAGCACTGATTTCTGCAGCTTTGGTACTGACTATGAAGGAAGGCCAATCTTGAAATTGAGTGGACCCTGTCCACATACTGATGATTGGTAACAAGTTTGATTTGCACGTGTCAATGGTAACAGCATCAGGAGTTCCAAGAGGCATCTTCAGAGCTTCTCTTCGAAACCGTTCAATGTATTCCTCTGTAGATTCATTATTTTTCTGCTTGATTCTAATAAGAGCAGACATAGTCATGTCATTAAGCCCTTCATAGAACCTTTCAAGAAACATCTGTTTGAAACCAGCAAATGAGGTAATACTCCCATCTTGGAGACTCCTATACCATTCATAAGCCGTTCTCTTGAGACATCCAATAAATACCCGAGTAAGGAGGGCATCACTTGGTTGCAGTTGATCAGTCATCACTTCAAAATGATTAATAAACTGACTTGGAGAAGTGGTTCCATCATAAAATGAGATAGTAGGAGGCTTGTATTTAGGAGGATATGATACTTGCTTCCATTCTATCGGATAAGGCTATTTGATGCCTAACCTTTGTAAACCATCCTTCTTTTTGAATGCCTCGAATTGAGTTTTGAGATTCTTCAATTCTTCAGAGACAACTCCCGAAGATTGTGGAGTTGTGGCTTGTAGAGAATAGTTGGGAGGAGGAACAGCATTGTAAGCACTACCCCCAGCTCCAGAGAGACTAGGATTTGGTTGAGCTGGTCCAGGAGTATTGGATTGTACTGCTGGAGGAACTTGTACTGGACTTATATCAGTATCAACTGGTATGGCATCTGATACAGTCTGTCGATTTTGCAACTGAGCTGTCATGAGTTCATACATCGACTTTATTGTGTCAGTCATAGACTTCATTTGCTGTTCCAAAGAAGCAATTCCTTGATCTTGAGGAGTCAAGGAAGAAGAAGGTTCATCAGTATTCCCATCAACCATGTAAGTCGTGACTGTATGAGGGATTATTGATGAACTAGTAGATGTTGTATGCTCTGAATCATTGCTTCGTGCATCAAAGTCAACTATAGGAGAATTACCCCCAGTAGGAAGAGGTGGGAAGTTAGATTCTCCAAAAAATTCAGAATCAATTTCAGGGATCAAATTTCTTTGACTAGAAGCCAGGACTCTTGCTCTGGTGTTTCTATATACTCCATCTGGACTATCAACTCTACCCCCGGTGTCCCGAGAAGTCATGTTGACAGAGGCAACCAAAGGCTGATCTTCATCAGGCATAGGTTTATACTGAATCCTATTGAAGACAGACTGTCGTTTATTTTGACATCTGCATTGCATTGTGACTCTTGGCTGGAAGTCACATTCATGATCACCATGGTCTTGAATTGTTGATTGACATCTGCACTGAATTATGACTCTTGGATAGAAGTCACATTCAGCATGTTCCTTTGATATAGAATTACTCCTTCTCTTCTGTTGAAGATATTCCCGTAAATCTGTTTGTGAAGATTGAGGAGTATACTTCCTGTTCTTAGGTCTTGATGGCTCTTGATTATACAAAGAGTGATTAATGTGAGCCACATAATTTCTTGCATACTCTGCATCTGGATCTTTTATCTTCATATCCAATTGGTATGGTTTCTTAACACCAGAAGTGCTGAGTTTTGTTCTTAAATCAGTGGAAGGTAACACATTAATTTTGGAAACATAGAGTTTTCCTTCCATTGATCTGGATATTTGCAGAGAAGGAAGAGTTGAACCACTCCTTTGATTAGGAGTTGGTAACAGACCCTCTTTAATGGACAGATTTTGTGCCCAATTTGAAGAATTCAAAGAAGAAGACATTAAGGAATGTTTCTTCTTAGACTCATTCAAGTTTTGAGACATAGAATGTCCAGAAGGAAGAGTAGTCAAAAGACCATCTCCTTTCCTTTGACTAACAAAAGTATCAGTCAAAGCTGTTCCTGAAGTAAAAACTACAGGAGCAGAAGAAACAACTAAAGAGTTATTCCTTTTCGAAGGGACTTTGTGTGGAAGACCACCCCCAGTTCTAGTAGAACTCGGTGAAGAAGAAGAGATAACTAAGGAGCTATTCTTCTCTGATGAAATACACGCTAAAACAGACTTGGTTAAAGAACCAGAGCTGTTAGCGTGACTTTTGATTTTAGAATTACACGCTGGAACAGATTTGGCTAAGGAACCAGTACTGTCAGCGTGACTGTTGAATGTGGGATTGCACATTGGAAAAGATTTGGCTAAGGAGCCAGTACTATCAGCGTAACTTTTAGAGTTGAATTTGCACGCTGGAACAGATTCGGCTAAGAAGCCAGTACTGTCAGCGTGACTTTTAGAGTTGAATTTGCAC
The DNA here is from genome assembly GCA_029216955.1 of Iris pallida. Taxonomy (NCBI): domain Eukaryota; kingdom Viridiplantae; phylum Streptophyta; class Magnoliopsida; order Asparagales; family Iridaceae; genus Iris; species Iris pallida. Next base: position 7,178,583 of record JANAVB010013395.1, on the reverse strand, counting down.
GCTGGAACAGATTCGGCTAAGGAGCCAGTACTGTCAGCGTGACTTTTAGTTACTGTCATATTCGAGCGCACAGGAGTGTACGTGCTTGCAGTGGAGTTCTTCCCAGTGTTAGGAGTAGACACTATGGCAGAGACTTCACCATTGACTGCCAACTGATTCTTAGGGACATAGACAGAGTGTCCCTTCGACTTGGCAGTGATGATGGAGGCTGGAGTGGGCTTGCCACCCTTAGCCCGCTGCATTTCTTCATAGGCGAGTTGATTGAATTTGATCGTCATCACCTTCTTCGTCGAGCCGATTGACGAAGTGTCGCATTGAGTTGTTACCATCTCAGAAGAGGAGATGGTTTTCCCCAGCAGAGTCGCCAATTTGTTTTCCATAAAGAAATTCTCTTTATTTGTTGTGTTTCTGGGAAAATTATAACTGTGGGAATCCAATCTAGAAGACGATCGCTTTATCCCCTGGACTATGCGAAGAAGAAAAGCTCTCAAAATTTTGACAGTAGATATCAATGTATCTGTCCCATGAAAAAAAAAGAACTCTATTTATAGAGTCAAAAATAATAACTGAAAAGATAACTGTCTTCACAGCCTGTGCTTAGTTGAAAATCATGCAGGATTTAACATACGCAAGGTTGTGAGCAGTTACTGGACGTGGCCTGTAACTGTTGGACACATGGCGATCATGCATGAGTCGTGTGCAAGTTACAGGACACGCAGGCGAGAGATCAGTGGCATGGCTGACACGTACTCCAATTTGATAAAATCCACGCAGACTTGATGAAGACGAAATCCACGCAGACTCGGGACAGAAAGCTTCAAAATCCACACAAAACTTGGGGCAGGAAGCTTCAGGATCCACGCAGACTTCGAGGCAAAGAACTCAAAAATCTACGCAAACTTGAGGAAGAAAACTTTAGAATCCACGCAAACTTGAGATGAAGATCACAAATACACGCAGACTTAAGATAGAACTGCCAGCTGTCTTGATTCGGCGTGTCTCGACTGACACAAAATCTCTGACACTGATTGCTTTGTCAGTCGCATTAAATGACAAGAAACCCTTTTGGTACGCCAACTTGACGAAGGCTGAGTCTTGCTGAAGAAGATTTCGAAAGTCACGCAATAGTCGACTGTGATCTCTCGAGTTCTGTGCATACGTGGCATACGAAGAGACATTCTTCGACTGTTGTGCTGTCAGTCATAATTATTCTCTGACAAATGATGAGCTGTCTCCCCAGCGTGATTTGTTTATATTGTCTGGATCAACTGAGCGTGACTTTTGACTCTGTCTTGATCAACTCAGCGTGACTTTCATTTTTGAGGCCTACACCGCTTCATTACCGGACCATTCACGAATCTGATCCCACTTCCAGTCTTCGTTGGTGGGGTTCCACAAGTCTCTGATCCTGCTGTCTCTCGGGATCTCCGTGCGACAAGTGATCATGCTATCCCCGACCCATCTCTCCAGGAATGGGTCCGAATCACCCGTACCCAAATGAAGTCTCATTGCAGGCTCGGTAAGGTCTCGGCCAATGAGGATACGACTCCACGCCACTGAGGATCTGCTGTTGAAAGTGGCCAAAGAAGGGTGGGTGTATTTGAAGTACCTGGCTTTCAAAAACCTGCTCCATAAGTTGTTGGTCATGTGCAGTTTCTATCAAAATTTTATCGAAAAGGCTTAACAATGTGAGTGAGTTTGGTAAAACCCAAACCTCCTTCGCCGGTGGGGTGAGCCATAGAGTCCCAGCTGGCCCAGTGATGCTTATCAAGGCCGTTACTATGCCCCCAAAAGAAATTACAAAAGATCTGTTCTATCGAAGACAGGACTATCTTAGGCGGCGAGCAAGCGGCCAGAGTATGAATGGATAAGGAGGTGAGAACGTGGTTGATGAGGATCATCTTGCAACCAGGGGATAAGGTAGCATTGTGCCACCCCCCGAGCTTCTTTCTGATTCTATTAGACAAGTCCTCGAATTGGGCCACGTTGGATTTCCCGTGCGCTAGAAGGCAGCCAAGATAGTTGAACGGAGGGTGGACAACGGAGAAGGATGTTAAGTTGGAGAGATTGATGGCATGCTCTCTATTAGTCTTGTGGTGGGCGTAGATTACACTCTTAGAGTGGTTGATCTTCTGGCCTGAGCATCTAGACTACCGCTGCAGTGTGTTGTAGACTACTGCCATCGCTCCTTCTTCCCCGGAAGAGAAGATGAGTAAATCGTCAGTGAAGGCCAGATGGTTGATGATAGGGCACCCGCTGGAAGTTGGGGGTGTTGACCATGTCGTTAAGGTTCCTACTCAAGGCGTCAGCAGCAATGATGGAGACCGTGGCAGATAGTGTCACGACCCGCACCCACTGTGAGGGTACGAGAACGTAACAATGCCCAGCCTACGCCGCAGTGTCGGCGGTAGAACGCTGTCCTAGGTCAATCATCTAACAATATAAAGGTACCCGTACAGTATATACACTCCGAATGGAGGTGACATTACCATATACAGTCTCAATCACATCTAAGGCAGAATGATGAAAATAAAAGATAGATAGATAACTGCTGGAATGAAGATCCACAGAATACAATCAGAGAGAGAGTCTAAGCATCTACTGCCATACAAACAGAACATCCAACCCAATACAAGTCTCTAAAAACTGGAATGAAAGAATATACAATCAGATCTCAAATGACAGTAAATGTAAACCTAGACTAGGGAGCCTCAGTCTCTAAACTAGTGGATCAGGCTGGAAGTCTGGGTCACACATGGCATCCACTGCTGCCCCATAGTAGGTATCTATGCAGGCCTCCTCCTCATCCTCTGTAAAATTTTCAACAGGTCCAGTCAGGACGGGAGCGAGCACAAAACATCTCACGCAGTTCATATCGAGTTAGGAAATATAAAGCATGCAATAGAGTAAAGTACATGAAACGCTGAAAGAAGAAGATATATGAAAAACAGTAGAAATTTGATAACAGGAAATATCTAAATACGATAAGTAAGAACTGTAAGGAACATGTGATTTTAGAGTACAATCTGGTTATGTAAACGGGCTAGGAAAATGCAATGGTAACTCCATTGTACGTGGGTGTACAATAGACATATATAATAGTTATACAATGTTGTACAATAGGATTTGAGTACATAACCAATTCTACTCCCCCTCCCCAATCAATACACAAGGATCCACTCATGTTACGTTATCTTGCACAATAGTGTACAATGTTATACAATGGGTGTACAATATTATACAATAGATGTACAATATTATACAATGGTTGTACAATGTTATACAATAGAGTACAATGGTCTATCCCTGGGGCTCATGTGATAATGAGAGTACAATATGCACAATGAGTATACAAGGATATGGGTATTCAATAAATACAATATGGAAGTGAAACGCACGTCACAATATGTATTTAGTGAATACAAGGAGATAACATCTCAAAAGGAGATCCATATAGTACCAATCCGTGATAACAATCGTGTCAGCATCAAGTACAGTAATCTAGAGCAAGAATGTAAATCCATACAAGTATGAAACGGTCAGAGAATGTACTCGTCTGATAGCCTGAGTGTCTGAAGAGAATATACTGTCCGAGGAGTGGTGTCTGTCTCCTATAGAACAGTACAAGTCACAACATGTCTAAAAATGGTAAACTGAAGTTCTACTATGCATTCTACATGAATCTAGGTCAATCTAGGCCAAAGTCAACTCTTGGTCAACTCTGGAAGTCAAACTAGGTCAGTCTAGTCTAAATAAATCAAACTAGGTCTAAACAAGTCTAACCTAAGTCTAACAAGTCATTTCTAAGTCTAACTAGACTAATAGACACACCATAGGCCAATAGCACAATGTAACTATACCACATCACATATGAAAGTATGTGGATATCCCTATATGCATATAGGCTAGTATCCATAGGCTTCCATATATGATATTTATACAATCACACATTTAAGGAGAAAACATATATATACATATATAGGTATATATATGATACACACATATGTAAATGTAGGAATAACTTAGAAATCAACCAAGGCTAAAGTGTATGTGTGTGTGTGCTAGAATGGAAACACAAGGGTTTGTGGAGACAATGTGAGTGTGTGAGTGTTACAAGGTGACAGGCTACTCACAACATCACTTAAACCTACTAAAACAGTTCTCCCCCAACTCATGAATTACATACTAACCAAATGACAGTTCTTTTCTATTTGAAAACTCAGGTTTTGATCTTAACAGAAAGGCAGTTCACTGTATTCTGAAAGTGCAAACCAACAACCCAGTTCTGTCCAAACCTTAACTAATACAAAATATTCAGATTTCACATTTCAAACTAAAACCCAGGTTTTTGTATTAAACATGTAGTTTACCAAACAACTTCAAACTCAGATTTTTGTATTGATATTACAGTTAAACACAACATATACATCTCAGTCTTGGTATTAACATGAAATCACACACATTTCAAATCTCAGATTTCTACACAACCTATCAATCTCAGTTTTTGACAGTTTAAAACTAAAACTCAGGTTTTTCATCATCACACAAAACTCAAGTCCTAAACATTAATACACAAGTTTATACAAACAAACAATTCAGTTTTTGATATGGATTCAACACAAGTGAAACTCAAATTTGTAACTCAAAACAATGTGAACTCAGAATTAAACAGTTCAACTCAACCCAGGTTGTACATAGGATCAAAATAGTGAATAAAACACTAACTTGAACACAGACTTCACCAAAGCCTATTAAATCTCAGATTTCACAAAAGCCTCTACCAAACCTTCCAATTTTCAACATATCAATACACAAGACATAGGTGTATATGTTAAGGATTAAAACAGTGAATCTAATCAGTTTAAACTTAGAGAAAATCCTTGCCAAAATCCCATTTTAAAACTGGAAAGAAAATCAGTTTTGACAGTTCTCTGTTAACCCAGATTTTTCAACACCAAAAACCCATATCATCAAACCAAATTTGACATGGCCTTAGCCAACACATAGGTAATCCAATACATGGTCCCAAACCACATTAGTTTACAGTAGAGATTGGTAAAATGGATGCTAAACTTCAACATTTAAAACTGGAAAGAAACAAGTTATATGTGACAGTTTCACAGTTTAGCTAAATAGGGAAAAATGGAATTTAACTTACATTTGCACTAAACAACCCAAACAATGGTAGGTATTGAATCCCCACATCATAAACGTGTAGTGTGTCGAGTTTGTGTCCATATTTGTGGACACAAACGTGTCCAGCAAAAAGGAAACACAAGACAGTGCACTGACCCAATGTATTCCCCATGCGCGTGGAATTTCTCCCAAACCCGACCACGAACTGACACCAAACTTGGGGAGAGGGGTGACAGACGGTGCCCCAACACTCTCCCAAAGTTTCGTGTCAATAGGATTCGTGTCGTGTCCAGAATCAAACCCGTGATGCAGGGGAACACTGTAGCCCGCGCGCGCTTGTGCGCGAGGGCGTGTGCACGAGTGTCGTGGAGACACGACACAAGCTCGAGATTAGCTCAGAGCTACAGAAATGCTTAAGCGACAACAAAATACAATTTTACATTCAGTTAGAATTTGAAAACAGCACTGAAAGTCTCTCTGAGACATTTCATCAAACAGGTAACACAGGTCACTGATACGTGTCCTGTTTGGACACGAAAGGGCACAAAAACCTAGGGTTTCTTATTCCTATAGTTAGGTTAGGTCTAGGGCTCCCTATTCATGCACTTAAACCAGAATTTTATGGTAGGTATGGTGAGTTACCTCAATGTATCAAATCTCTCCAAAAAGCTCTAAAGAGAGGGGTTCCTCTTGAGAGTCAAACTCCTCCAAATTGATTTGAATCTGAGAATAAGTTATCAAAACAGCAAGAATACTCAGATTAAAATCCATTGCAATTTGTTTGGGGGAAAAAGGAGCAAAATGGATTTTCTATGGATTTTTGAAGTAGGGACATTACCTCTTCCTAAAGCTTGTTCTTCCTTAGAGGCTAGCCCTAATTCCAAGAGAATATTTATAAGGGGGGGATCCCAATGAGGTTTAAGTGGCTGGACAAAATGGTTAGGGTTAGGGTTGGGCACTTGGCTAATGGGCTTTGGGCCTAGCCATTAAACAAATGACTTAAAAATCAAATGTCATGACTTGTGGTTAAATCTCTCTATTCAAAACTCAATATTCTCCAATATTTTCACTAACTAGAGTATGGTTGACCTAACTTAACCTAGGTTCTCATATCTAGTCAAGTCCAACCTAACTAGGGTTAGGTCACAAAGTCAAAGCTAGTCAAAGTCAACCTAGTCAACCTTCAATCAAACAATTCCAAAATAAATTCTAAAAATTCCTAAAAATTCCAATAAATTCTAAAATGACCAATTATCCTCTAGGCTAAATGTACTAATCAAATATCCTAATCACAATGACTAGGCTCTAGGTCAACAGTCTAAAGCTACACTAGTCAATGCACCAAAATCACAAGTCAAGATTTAAATGGTTTAAAAATGATTAAAAATTACCAAAAATCATATTATTAAATAAATATCATAATTAAATTAATTAAAATACAAATTTTCAAAATTACCCTCATTTTAGAAAACTGGGTGTTACAAGTCTACCCACCTTAGAAGAATTTCGTCCTCGAAATTAAAATAGTAGTAGTCCTTCTAGGTCAAACACCCCACAATCAGAGTCTCAAACATACCGTCAGATAATCATATGCGTCTATCCAAAACTATGATACTCAGAATCTCTGTCATGCCAGTGAGCAAGGCTACAATAATCACAGAGTCCTCAACTATGGTACATACCTCTAGAATTGTGGTATTTAAAATTTTCGCATTGCCGCGCGCTTGGCAGCGAAAACCTTTAATTCCCACACCCGAGAAATACGTCCATAGTCCGACTATATGTCCTCACTATGCCTGCTAGCATGACCCTAGAGGATTCTAAAATCTCATAATCGAGGCGACCTAGCCCATACGACTTATCTCAGAAGAAAATTAAATCATAATGAAGCACCAGATCGAAATTTATCAACAATGAAGCAGCAGATAGGAATAGATGGAACTGAATTTTCAAGATAGGAATTGCAGAATTGAATCAAGAACGGAACCTGCAACTAGATCTCCAACGGCCTGAGCATCTTCGGCTGTCATGGAGAAAGCTCGCCCTGGCTGGCCTTCCCTGGCCTGCTGCTGATGCTGGACGAACCTCTGCTGCTGAGTCTGCAATGGTGGTCCCCTCTGCTGCCCTGCCGGAGCTCTAGCTCCTGGTGCTACCTGAGCCAATGGTGTCGGGTTCTTGGGACACTCTCTACACTGATGCTCCACTGATCCGCAAAGCAAACACATGCCCAGTCTCTTCCTACAGTCGTCCCATCCATGGCCTTGCTTCTTGCAGAAGTTGCACACAGTGTTCTGCTGCTGCCTGGGTGCCTGCTGATACTGCACCTGTCTCTGTCCCTGATACTGAACAGGCCTCTGCTGCTGCTGCTGGAAATGGGCCATCGGCTGCTGATACTGCTGCTAAAACTTATGCTGAACGTGCGGCCTCTTGGCCGGTCCTCTGCTGCTGCTACCCCCAGCTGGGTCTCGTCCCCTCTTGAGCCTAAGCTCAAGATCATCCTCCGCCAATAAGGCTCCCGTCAGAATCTCCTCAAAAGTAGCATCTCTGTTCCCTTTGGTCAGGGACTTGACCTCCTTGACCAAACCCTTTCGGAACCGCTGGGCCTTCGCCGTCTCGCTCAACCCCTCAACAAACCTGCCAAGACGGCCAAACTCTTCTGCATACTCCTCTACTGAGAGGCTCCCCTGGACCAAGTTCTCAAACTGCGTCTCCAAGGCTCTGACTGCTGAATCTGGGAAGAACTTCTTCTTAAAGAAGCCCCTGAACTGCTCCCAAGTCTGCCCTGGCACCCCCACCCTGGGGTCCGACTGATACCAGGTGCGAGCAAGATCTCGCATCCGGCTAGCCGCTGCCTCGATCTGAAGGTCGGCTGGAATCCTGGCCAAGCGAAAAATCTCCTCCATATGCTCGATCCACTCGTCGGCATACAGGATCCCCTCTGTCCCCAAAAAGTCTCTGGGGCTCATCTTCTGAAACTGCTCGATCCCAGGTGTCTTCGGCTGCTGTACCACTGGTCGAGCTGCGGCTGTCGTGACAGCCAACTCCATGCCTCGGTCCTGCCGAGCCTGCTGTCGGTCCATGAACTGCTAAAAATATGCGAACATCTGAGCTGCGTCCACATGTCCTGGAGGCGGTGGCGGCTGGAAAGGATCCTCTGGAGTGACTGGGTCCTGCCTCCGGACTGGTGAAGGCATACCCTCAGCTGCTGCTGCTACTGCTGAAGTCCCAATATGAGCAGAGGTGGCAGGAGCTGTAGCCTCCCGACCCTGCCGAACTGGCTGAGAGGTAGCAGTCCCCTCCCCAGTATCTCCCTGAATGGCAGGCTGTAATCGCGTCTCCACCATCCTGAAGACAGATCAAAACAAACAATTGCTGAGAATGAGTCGAAATAGCAAAGGAGGACAGTTATATTCAAGGAGAACAATATCAGCAAGAACTGAGATGGTATGAATTTGATATGAGTTTTTTCCTAGTATGATTGAGTACCTTCAAAAATATCCTAATCCTACTGCAGGCTGTAGTGATACTCTAATTCGAATACCACTACATAAACTCGACCTGCATGGGCCACCACTAAAAACGTGTCACGACCCGCACCCACTGTGAGGGTACGAGAACGTAACAACGCCCAGCCTACGCCGCAGTGTCGGCGGTAGAACGCTGTCCTAGGTCAATCATCTAACAATATAAAGGTACCCGTACAGTATATACACTCCGAATGGAGGTGACATAACCATATACAGTCTCAATCACATCTAAGGCAGAATGATGAAAATAAAAGATAGATAGATAACTGCTGGAATGAAGATCCACAGAATACAATCAGAGAGAGAGTCTAAGCATCTACTGCCATACAAACAGAACATCCAACCCAATACAAGTCTCTAAAAACTGGAATGAAAGAATATACAATCAGATCTCAAATGACAGTAAATGTAAACCTAGACTAGGGAGCCTCAGTCTCTAAACTAGTGGATCAGGCTGGAAGTCTGGGTCACACATGGCATCCACTGCTGCCCCATAGTAGGTATCTATGCAGGCCTCCTCCTCATCCTCTGTAAAATTTTCAACAGGTCCAGTCAGGACGGGAGCGAGCACAAAACATCTCACGCAGTTCATATCGAGTTAGGAAATATAAAGCATGCAATAGAGTAAAGTACATGAAACGCTGAAAGAAGAAGATATATGAAAAACAGTAGAAATTTGATAACAGGAAATATCTAAATACGATAAGTAAGAACTGTAAGGAACATGTGATTTTAGAGTACAATCTGGTTATGTAAACGGGCTAGGAAAATGCAATGGTAACTCCATTGTACGTGGGTGTACAATAGACATATACAATAGTTATACAATGTTGTACAATAGGATTTGAGTATATAACCAATTCTACTCCCCCTCCCCAATCAATACACAAGGATCCACTCATGTTACGTTATCTTGCACAATAGTGTACAATGTTATACAATGGGTGTACAATATTATACAATAGATGTACAATGTTATACAATGGTTGTACAATGTTATACAATAGAGTACAATGGTCTATCCCTGGGGCTCATGTGATAATGAGAGTACAATATGCACAATGAGTATACAAGGATATGGGTATTCAATAAATACAATATGGAAGTGAAACGCACGTCACAATATGTATTTAGTGAATACAAGGAGATAACATCTCAAAAGGAGATCCATATAGTACCAATCCGTGATAACAATCGTGTCAGCATCAAGTACAGTAATCTAGAGCAAGAATGTAAATCCATACAAGTATGAAACGGTCAGAGAATGTACTCGCCTGATAGCCTGAGTGTCTGAAGAGAATATACTGTCCGAGGAGTGGTGTCTGTCTCCTATAGAACAGTACAAGTCACAACATGTCTAAAAATGGTAAACTGAAGTTCTACTATGCATTCTACATGAATCTAGGTCAATCTAGGCCAAAGTCAACTCTTGGTCAACTCTGGAAGTCAAACTAGGTCAGTCTAGTCTAAATAAATCAAACTAGGTCTAAACAAGTCTAACCTAAGTCTAACAAGTCATTTCTAAGTCTAACTAGACTAATAGACACACCATAGGCCAATAGCACAATGTACCTATACCACATCACATATGAAAGTATGTGGATATCCCTATATGCATATAGGCTAGTATCCATAGGCTTCCATATATGATATTTATACAATCACACATTTAAGGAGAAAACATATATATACATATATAGGTATATATATGATACACACATATGTAAATGTAGGAATAACTTAGAAATCAACCAAGGCTAAAGTGTATGTGTGTGTGTGCTAGAATGGAAACACAAGGGTGTGTGGAGACAATGTGAGTGTGTGAGTGTTACAAGGTGACAGGCTACTCACAACATCACTTAAACCTACTAAAACAGTTCTCCCCCAACTCATAAATTACATACTAACCAAATGACAGTTCTTTTCTATTTGAAAACTCAGGTTTTGATCTTAACAGAAAGGCAGTTCACTGTATTCTGAAAGTGCAAACCAACAACCCAGTTCTGTCCAAACCTTAACTAATACAAAATATTCAGATTTCACATTTCAAACTAAAACCCAGGTTTTTGTATTAAACATGTAGTTTTACCAAACAACTTCAAACTCAGATTTTTGTATTGATATTACAGTTAAACACAACATATACATCTCAGTCTTGGTATTAACATGCAATCACACACATTTCAAATCTCAGATTTCTACACAACCTATCAATCTCAGTTTTTGACAGTTTAAAACTAAAACTCAGGTTTTTCATCATCACACAAAACTCAAGTCCTAAACATTAATACACAAGTTTATACAAACAAATAATTCAGTTTTTGATATGGATTCAACACAAGTGAAACTCAAATTTGTAACTCAAAACAATGTGAACTCAGAATTAAACAGTTCAACTCAACCCAGGTTGTACATAGGATCAAAATAGTGAATAAAACACTAACTTGAACACAGACTTCACCAAAGCCTATTAAATCTCAGATTTCACAAAAGCCTCTACCAAACCTTCCAATTTTCAACATATCAATACACAAGACATAGGTGTATATGTTAAGGATTAAAACAATGAATCTAATCAGTTTAAACTTAGAGAAAATCCTTGCCAAAATCCCATTTTAAAACTGGAAAGAAAATCAGTTTTGACAGTTCTCTGTTAACCCAGATTTTTCAACACCAAAAACCCATATCATCAAACCAAATTTGACATGGCCTTAGCCAACACATAGGTAATCCAATACATGGTCCCAAACCACATTAGTTTACAGTAGAGATTGGTAAAATGGATGCTAAACTTCAACATTTAAAACTGGAAAGAAACAAGTTATATGTGACAGTTTCACAGTTTAGCTAAATAGGGAAAAATGGAATTTAACTTACATTTGCACTAAACAACCCAAACAATGGTAGGTACTGAATCCCCACATCATAAACGTGTAGTGTGTCGAGTTTGTGTCCACATTTGTGGACACAAACGTGTCCAGCAAAAAGGAAACACAAGACAGTGCACTGACCCAGTGTATTCCCCGTGCGCGTGGAATTTCTCCCAAACCCGACCACGAGCTGACACCAAACTTGGGGAGAGGGGTGACAGACGGTGCCCCAACACTCTCCCAAAGTTTTGTGTCAATAGGATTCGTGTCGTGTCCAGAATCAAACCCGTGATGCAGGGGAACACTGTAGCCCGCGCGCGCTTGTGCGCGAGGGCGTGTGCACGAGTGTCGTGGAGACATGACACAAGCTCGAGATTAGCTCAGAGCTACAGAAATGCTTAAGCGACAACAAAATACAATTTTACATTCAGTTAGAATTTGAAAACAGCACTGAAAGTCTCTCTGAGACATTTCATCAAACAGGTAACACAGGTCACTGATACGTGTCCTGTTTGGACACGAAAGGGCACGAAAACCTAGGGTTTCTTATTCCTATAGTTAGGTTAGGTCTAGGGCTCCCTATTCATGCACTTAAACCAGAATTTTATGGTAGGTATGGTGAGTTACCTCAATGTATCAAATCTCTCCAAAAAGCTCTAAAGAGAGGGGTTCCTCTTGAGAGTCAAACTCCTCCAAATTGATTTGAATCTGAGAATAAGTTATCAAAACAGCAAGAATACTCAGATTAAAATCCATTGCAATTTGTTTGGGGGAAAAAGGAGCAAAAATGGATTTTCTATGGATTTTTGAAGTAGGGACATTACCTCTTCCTAAAGCTTGTTCTTCCTTAGAGGCTAGCCCTAATTCCAAGAGAATATTTATAAGGGGGGGATCCCAATGAGGTTTAAGTGGCTGGACAAAATGGTTAGGGTTAGGGTTGGGCACTTGGCTAATGGGCTTTGGGCCTAGCCATTAAACAAATGACTTAAAAATCAAATGTCATGACTTGTGGTTAAATCTCTCTATTCAAAACTCAATATTCTCCAATATTTTCACTAACTAGAGTATGGTTGACCTAACTTAACCTAGGTTCTCATATCTAGTCAAGTCCAACCTAACTAGGGTTAGGTCATAAAGTCAAAGCTAGTCAAAGTCAACCTAGTCAACCTAGTCAACCTTCAATCAAACAATTCCAAAATAAATTCTAAAAATTCCTAAAAATTCCAATAAATTCTAAAATGACCAATTATCCTCTAGGCTAAATGTACTAATCAAATATCCTAATCACAATGACTAGGCTCTAGGTCAACAGTCTAAAGCTACACTAGTCAATGCACCAAAATCACAAGTCAAGATTTAAATGGTTTAAAAATGATTAAAAATTACCAAAAATCATATTATTAAATAAATATCATAATTAAATTAATTAAAATACAAAATTTCAAAATTACTCTCATTTTAGAAAACTGGGTGTTACAGATAGAGGGTCGCCTTCTCTAACCCCGTGGTGGGATTTTAAGAACCCTTCGGCCTGGCCATTGATGACCGTCGAGAAACAGGAATTGCTGATAGATCTCCAAACGATGTTGGTCTAATATTTCGAGAATCCGAAAGCTCTGAAAACCCATATGATAAACTGCCTGTCCAGCCTGTCATATGCCTTCTCTATGTCAATTTTGACAGCGATGTTGCCCCCTCTAGCAGGAAATTTTATGCAGGTGATTAACTCTTGGGCCAGTATAATATTGTCGTGGATGTTCCTCCCACGGACAAACCCACTTTGCTCCTCCGATATGATCTTGGGGAGGATTTCTGCCATTCTCATCGCGATGACCTTGGATATGATCTTGTTGATGAAGTTGCAAAGACTGATTGGACGAAAGTCGTGGAAGGACTCTGGGTCATCTTTTTTCAGGACAAGGATGAGATTGGCACTAGAAATGGCTTTGGGGTAAATAGTATATTCGAAGAAGGCGACGGCTGCTTCGGTGATGTCCTGTTTGATAATGTCCCAGCAAGTACGAAAGAAAACCCCTAAAAAGTCGTCCGGTCCTGGCATACTGTGTTCATTCAGAGCCCACACTGCATCCTTAACTTCCTAGGCAGTGGGGGGACATTCCAACTGGGCGTTGTCGGTGTCATTAATGAGGAGGAGGATTTTGTCAAGGAATGATCTATCTTTGTAGACAGTCTTTTTAGAGAATAATTTGGAATAGAAGTCCGTACAGCCACTTGGATACTCTTATGGTCAGTAATGATGTTTCCGTTGTCGTCTGCCGTCCGGTGGATCGATAGCTTCTGTCTGCGACCGTGAACACAGGCATAAAAATACTGTAAGATTTTATCCCCCTCGCTGTCCCATTTCAACCTCGGTTTCTGCTTCCAAAAATCAGTCTCCACTTTGGTCCAGAATTTAAGCATAGCCTTGGTGATGTTGAGAGCGTTCTTGGCCGCAATGGATGCGTGACGACCAAATTTTTTGCTCGGGTGACGTCGTCCTCTGCGACCCGAACGGCTTAAAAGATATCCCCGTAGGCAAGTCTGCTCCAACTGGACAAGGCTCTCCTCGTGGCCTTAAGCCTATTGGTAACCCTGACTAGGGGGTTGAGCGATTCCTCTCGATTCTAAGCTTCCGAGACGATGCCCCGAGATTGGGGGTGCTCGGTCCAGAAGTCAAGGAATTGAAAGTTCTTTTTGGATGAATGAGTGTTGTTATTGATCTCCACCAACAACGGAGCATGGTCGGATCCCGTGGAGTTTAGGCGAGACAGGTTTGTAGTGACCCCCATTCCGTGCCAGAACGCGTTCGTGAGGGCCCGGTCGAGTCTCGAGTATTGACGACGATTTCCCTCCTACATGTTGTACCAGGTGAATGTATTGCCAGTGAACTGGAGAAAGGCAATGGGCATTTAAGATGAAATTGTTGAAGTCTTGCATGGCATGAACGGGAGGAGGGCGGTCTCCGGATTTCTCAAAGCTGCTGGTGATCGCATTGTAGTCCCCAATACAAAGCCACGGAGAGTTGGTATGGTGGCGATGGATGTCGAGGAGGTCATTCCAGAGGTGTTTTCTGTCTGTGATATCGCAACTGCCGTGGACCACAGATATGATGGCACGTTTAGGGAGGCTGGGGTGATCAAACCAACATGAAAGGTCCTGCTTGGAGTCCTGGATGACTCCGAAATTGACGTCTTTCGTGCATAGGATCCAAATGTCGTGTCTGCCCACTACGGTCGATGGAAGACCCAATTGCTGTTGGATAGATTTTATTCTTTTGGGCAGGATTTTTGGTTCTAGGATAATGAGGATGTCAATCTTGTGGATTTTCTGCAGACTGGTGATTCTTCTTAATGTAGGTTTGTTCGCCAGAT
>JANAVB010013395.1:7086179-7158679 GCA_029216955.1 Iris pallida | reverse complement strand
CGTTGACTACTATGGAGAACCAGCAATTACTGATGGATCTATACTCGATGTCAATCCAGGTCTCCGAGAATTCGAAAGCCCTGAATACCCATATCATGAATTGCCAGTCTATCGTATGCTTTCTCCATGTCAAGTTTGATAGCAATATTCCCTCCCTTGGCCGAGAATTTTATACAAGTGATCATTTCCTAAGCCAGCAGGATGTTGTCTAAAATGTTTCGACCACAAACAAAGCCGCTTTGCTCCTCGAAGATAATCTTGGGAAGAAGCCCGAACATGCGATTGGCAATGATCTTCGAGATAATTTTGTTGGTGAAGGTGCATAAGCTCAGGGGGCGAAAGTCTTAAATGGTCTCTGGGTTGTCCTTCTTGGGGATTAGAATTAGGTTAGCGTAAGCAATCGATCTGGGTACCTCGCTCTTTAAAAGAAGGCTGTTACCGCCTCGTGGATATCCAACTTGATGATGTTCTAGCATGATCTGAAGAAGACACCAGTGAATCCGTCTGGTCTTGGCACACTATGTTTGTTTAAGGCCCAAATTGCGGCTTTGACTTCAATCTCGGAAGGGAGAAGTTGCAGTTGAGTATTATCACTATCATCAATCAAACGAGGAATCTTCGCTAGTAATTCTACGTCCTTGACAATAACATCTTTGGTGAATAACTGGGAGTAGAAATTAGTAGCGGCAGATTGGATACCCCGTTGATCTTTGAGGATGTGGCCACACTCGTCAATGATCTATTGGAGGTTAAGATGTTGTCTGTGCCCCTTGACACGGGAGTGGAAGTAGCTAGAGTTTCTATCACCTTCAATGTCCCAAGTGAGCCTAGCTTTTTGTTTTCAGAATTCTGCCTCAACTTTCAGCCGGAACTTCAGCAGTGCTCTGGTGAGGTTGAGGAAAGCACGGGCTGCGACAGATCTGTCGGACTCGAATAGAATCTCCATGCGGGTAACGTCGTCATCAGTCGTACGGTCGGCATGGAAGATATCGCCAAAGCCATTCTTACTCCATACAGTGAGGGCTTTTCTCGTGGCTTTCAGATTGGTCGCCACTCAGATTAGGGGGTCAGGGACGACAGGGGAGCTCCAAGCAGTTGCCACGATGTTGCTGAACTGGGGGTGATGGCTCCAAAGGTCAAGGAAGCAAAACCTTTTCTTAATCTAGTTCGAGTTGTTACTGATTTTGAGGGGGAGGGGGGAATGGTACTATTCAGTGGAGTTGAGGTACGATAGATTGGAGATGATCCCCATGTCTGACCACTGAGTATTGACAAGGGCATGATCCAAGCGGGAGTATTGCCGCCAGGTACCTTGGGCACGACCTAAGCGAGAGTATTGCTGTCAGGCACCTTCCTGCATATTACACCAGGTGAAAGCGTTGCCATAGAACTGAAGGGGGGATAGGTGAGCGTGGAATATAAAGCTGTTGAAATCATTTATAGCCATCGATGGAGGTGGGTGGCCCTTCGACTTCTTGTCTCTACATGTAATGCCATTGAAGTTACCTACACAGAGCCACAGGAGGTTGATGAGGTTAAGGTGAGTGTCTCTAAGGACTTTCCAAAGCTGTTTGCGCTTAGAGATGTCACAGCTGCCGTGTACTGCAGTCAAGAGGGATCGGGATTGGAGAGTGGGGTGTTCCACCCAATACGAGAGCACCTGCTTCGAGTCGTAGATGGTACTGAACTTGACGTCAGCCGCGAAGAGGATCCACATGTCGTGACATCCTACAACAGCGGAGGGGGAGCCTAACTGAAGCTGGATGGATTTGAGTTTTTTATAGGGGATTTTGGGTTCAATCATCACTAAGATGTCAATCCTGTGGATTTTCTTGAGATTGCTTAATCTTCTCAAGGTGGGTTTGTTCACCAGGCCCCTAACATTCCAAGAGACGATGTTAAGCATTGAGGTTGTTGTGGAGGGGGAATTGTTGAGCTTCATGACTGACTTGGTGGTCATGGTCATGAGCTCTTTATCGCTCTTCTATTTATTATTATTTTTTAGATGTTTTGGTGGTGATTGCCTCTTTTCCATCCTTCAAGGTGATCGTGTCTATAGTAAGGTCAACTGATTCCTCTGTCGGGTGCATGTAGAGCTCTCCCTCTATTTTTCTGCTAATGCTTCAAAGTAACAGTTCGAACTGGTGAGTCTGGTATCCCATAACCTATTGTAACCTAGCCACCGGTGCTTGGCCAATGTTGGCCAAAGCGTCTGCAATAATGATTGCTGTGTTGTGGGTTGTGGGGGTGGCAGTTGGGTCGAGGTTTGGGGGGGTCCTCTTTGTTAGTGGGTATCGATTGGTTCTCTAGTAACCGTTGTTCCTCCCTGTTGGTGTCTATTGTGTTCTCAAAATTCTTTGTCCAGTTGAGGGCCCCTGTTAGGGTATCAGGGATGGAGGTCTCCTGTGAGGCATCAGATAGGACAGATGCTAGGATATCAAATTTGTTTAAAGGTTGATTGTTTGGGATTTGTAGGGCACAATGGCTCCGCTCGAAGAGGCGGGGGATTGAGAGCGTGGAACTCCGTCGTTGGCTTCAAATCGGATGTAGGAGTTAGGTAGAGGTAGGATCCGAGATTGGTGTGTTTGAATAGTTCACAGGGTGGTGAAGGGAACCTGAATCGCCTGACTCTCTAGCGGGACAGGGCATTCGATATCTGGGAGCTTAATCTCCTTGGTTGGAAGGAAGTAATTCGCAGCACGGTCAGGCCTAAGGAACTCCACATAAGACGTAGCAGGGGGACGAGAGGGGGGTAAGTGGAGGAGGATGGGATGGCTGTGAGAGCAAACCCCACCGACAGCATGGGCAAAAGTTTAGTCGTTGTCGTCAAGTACGCCTGGGCTTGGGACGCAGGGACAGTCTCGAAACACGCAGAGGGTCGCGGCAACAGGGGAAATAAGGAGAATGAACGATGGCGAGGGACCACAATGGTAGGTTGCACAGAAGAGGAGCCAGCGCGACCCACTAAGAGGTTGCCACCTGAGGTGTCACCCCCAATTTTCATGAACAGGGGTATTTTGGTAATTTTCTACTTTAAAATTATTTTGGAATTATTTATTTATTTATTTATTGTATTATTTTGGGGTTATTTGAGTCGGGTTCGAATTTCAACTCATTCCGACTTGTATCGGGGACCCGGGGTAATTTTAACTCTAGCGGGCCCACACACTAGTTAACCATGGCCCACATGTTAGTTATTTTTGTTAGTGACTAGGCTAAATTATTTAGGTTAGGTTTAGTTTGGATTAGTGTTATTGGAATGACCAAACTAACCCCGACTTAGAAGCCCTTCCATGTGTTAACTAAATAGATAAGAGAGGGGGCTTTTTGGACTTTTTCCAATAGAACAAAAAGGACCCCATGGCCGGCCACTTTTTGGAGTGGATAGGCATAGCCACTTCATTATTTCCTTTTCCATTCTCTCTCTTGTTCTTCCCCAATTTTTCTAGAGAGGAAACCCTAGAAATTTCTCCACCAAATCCTTCCATTTTCTCACCAAATCTTCTTCCTTCCTTCTCCATTCAAGACTAGGAGAGAGCTACTCAAGTTTGAGAGGATTCAGAGCTTGTCCGTGTCCGTTTGGGATTCCTACGTGTCGGTGGCGTATCGGGATCGATTCGAGTCACCGGGAGGTATAAATCCCTTCCTTTCTTCATTTCTCTCATGCATTAGGATGGTTTTGACCCATAGGAATGACCCCCTTGGTTTTGTGTCCATTTGAGCCCATTTCGTGTCCATTTGGACACTTGTAGAGGTGTCCAATGTGTAGGATCGTGTCCTAATGGGGAAAACCCTATTTGGACACGTGTGAAATTATTTGTATATTGATTTATGGTTGTTCTAACATTTATTCCAGATTTTACTATTTGTTTAGAATGTGTTTTCCTATGTATCTTAATGTATCATATTATCTATATCGATAGGTGTATATATATGGTGATATAAATTAATCTCTATGTATATATATATATATATATATATATATATATATATATATATATATATATATATATATATATATATTGGTTTATATATATGTATATATATACTATGGTATGTGTTTGTGGGTTTTTGTGTTTGGATGGGGTATGGACAGGGTTCGGCCAAGGGGGAGAATGAGTGTGTGTGTTTGTGTTGGTAGAGAGGTGTGCATGTGTTGTGTTTGATTAAATGTTTGAGTGTGAGTGATGGAGGAAATATGGAGAGTGGTTGTGAGTGTTTAGAGGTGGAGGGGATGACCCAACCACAGCAGCTATGTGGCTGTCAAATGACAGTCTACATTGCTCATTTCAGTCCCTACTTGAACCCCCCCAACAGTCCAGATTCTTAGCCAATGTGGCTGTCCTTTTTGTCCCAACTTTCAATCTACATTACTCCCAAATTTCAATCCCTTTCATGCCCTATATTGGCTGTCCTATTTATCCTAAAAATAGTCCACTTCAGCCCAGTTTTTTTTAGCCCATAGATGGCTGTCCCTGTAACCCCTATTGGCTGTTATTTACACCATAAATTCAGTACCTTACATCACTTATATGGCTGTCCCTTTTTGAGCATATTTCAGTCCCCTTGTTAGCCACTTAACACCACCACCTAACCCACATTTCACTCTAAAATTCAGTCCCCAAATCTACCTATAAATCACCCACAAATCAGCCTACCATAACCCCAAACCTGTCCACATATTAGCTATGTGTGTGTGTGTGTTTTGTGAGGTTGTGTGTAGGTGTGTGAGAGCCTAAGTAAGTGTATATAGTAGTCTATAGGTTAGCCTATGTGTAGACTAGTAGGAAAGCCTATAGGAAAGCTTATAGGTGAGTGATATATGTGAGAGTGTTGTGTGTGAGTATGAGATGTGTGGGTGCTAGAGTGATGTGAGATTCATGATATTATGGTAAGGTATTGGTAGGGTAATATAGGTTTTGCCTAGGAATAGGGTATTGGAGTCTAGAGTCTAAGATAGGATTAGAACTTGATTTCCTTGGTTGGTAATAATCAAATATGGTGCTCATAGACTAGTTTTGACGTCGGTTGACCTTTTCGACCAAAAGTCAACGAAAGTCAACCGAGGGTCAAACTTAGTCTTTAAGCGACTAGATTTGACCAAAACCAAACCAGAGTTGACCAGTTGACTAAAAGTCAACAGTTGGTCAAAATTAGACTAGTTTGACCTAGAGTTGACCAGAGTTGACTTTTTGACCAAAAGTTAACTGTAAGTCAACCTTTGACCCCGTTTGACCTAGTTTGACTTGGATTGACTTCCAGTAACCTAGTATGACCTAGTATGGACCAGTATGACCTAGTATGACTCAGTCTGACCTAGTTTTTGTTGACACAAAGTCACAGTCAACCAAATATTGATATAATTGACTAAATAATACTTGTGATAATTCAATACGACACATGAAGACTACATCCAGCACATGTCAGACGACAGCCCAGTTTTGTAATGCAAGTCATTTTTGAGTCTGTATTTTATTATTTTATTGAGTCTAGACTTATGTAAGCTGAGTTGTACTGAGCATCTGAGACTTAACCTATACCCTACCCAAAATCTAAAAGCTCCACACACATTCAAATAAGCCCATTGGACCAATGACCCATTCTGTGCTCTGGAGATAGAGTTCGGACCGAACTCTGCCTCCACACAGAGTTCGGGCCGAACTCTGTCCCTTAAAAATCAGTACCCTAATTTTTAGGGTTGGCTGGTTGCAAGTTGTCCAACGGCCAAATTTTTGAAAATTCCAACCAGAATTCTGGTCGAATTCTGCTTACCTGGTATCCTATAAATAGGCCATAAATTCTCTCATTTTCATTCATCTAATCGTCTCTTCTCTTCTCTCTAAAGCTCAATACAAGCCTTACCCTTCTTCATCTACTAGCCACAAGCTCCCTAAGCCTCAAGTGCTCAACATTTTTCAGTTAGGAGTTTGTGCAAGAGTTCAAGAAGTCGCTTGGAAAATTTCAAGCATCAACACTGCGATCTTTGTAAGAAGTTGACGTGCTCTTCTGAAGAAAAGGCACGAGGTGTAACTACTATTTCACAAATAGTAGATTTAATCCTGAGCTAGAGTTCTCAGGCCTAGACTAGTCCTCCACGAGGGAAACCAGGTTAAAAATTGGCTGTGTTTGCGTATGCTTTCTTGCTCCTTATTTATATTCACATTTACTATGATTACTTTCATCTTGTGAAAGAGTTTAATTTTTTAATTGGTTATTATCGTTATAAACTCTATTCACCCCCTCTAGAGGAGAAGAAAAAGGCAAGTCTCGACGCAAGAGCTATTAATGCTTTGTTCTGTGCTATAGACAGGAATGAGTTCAACAGGGTCTCAACATGCACCATCTCTCACGAAGTATGGAAACTTCTAGAAGTGACGCATAAAGGAACCACCCAAGTCAAGGAATCGAAGATAAGCCGTCTCAATCAAGAATATGAGGCTTTCAAGATGAAGCCAAATGAGACGATCACGCAAATGTTCACAATATTCCTCAACATCATCAATCCCCTATCTTCGCTCGGCAAACAATATTCAAATCACGAGAAGATTCGCAAGCTACTTAGGGGGCTACCAAAGATTTGGAACCCTTTGGTGACAGCCATCATAGAAGGAAATGATCTCACAACCATGTCCATGGAGACCTTGATGGGAAAGCTGATGACTCATGAGCTTGACCTCAAGGATATCGAAGAGCCTGCTCCTAAGGCAAAGGAGATCGCCCTCAAAGCCCACCGACGAAGGACTGACTCCGAAGAGACGGATGACGACAACTCAGAAGGTGATGATCAAGCTCTCCTTGTCCGCAACTTCAAGAAATTCCTTCGCTTCAACCGAAGAAAGAAGGAACCACAAGAAGACAACGAAAAAGAGCCAACATGCTACTGTTGCAAGAAGACGGGACACGTCCGAAAAGACTGTCCATTCTTAAAGAAGAACAACCGCTATGAGAAACCATACAAGAAGGCTTCCTCAAAGAAATATGCCAACATGAGCATTTGGCATGAAAGCGAAGCTGGTGAATCCAAGGAGGAAAAGGACTCTCCTCAAGACGCTGCAAACGTGTGCCTAATGGCAACGTCCGACAAGGTATCAAACGAAACTCTTGATGACTTCACTTTTGATGAACTTGGCGATGCTTTTACCGATTTACTTGATGATCATAAAAAGGTCATTGGTAAATATAAACATGCCAAGGAAAAGATCAAAAGTCATGAAGTCGAAATTCAAAGACTTTCTTTACTGCTTGATAACATTAGAGACACTTCACCCACTCACAAATGAGGTATCTAAGCTTAAAATAAGCTTACATGATGCAGAAGCACGCATTGAACAACAAACACAAAAAATTACAGCACTCAACACGGAGCTTGCAGAAGAAAAGAGTAGACACAAGATTTCTATTACTAAGATATATGGTTTGAATGCTAAGGTTACTGAACTGCAGGCTATCTCCAAGAAATTAGAGACTAAATTGGGAAAACAGGTTGCTCAACCTCAAACCCAATCACATGAGACACACACAAAGCATGACACTACTCATACTAGTCAACCACGTCATCCACATGCAGCTCGTAATCATGCTTACATATACACACACTTTCATAAAGCACACAAACCATATACACGTAGAAATAATTCTCATATGTCACAGAATCATCATGCTACACATAGATACAACCTTCATTATGTTGCACAAAATCACCATCACTCTAGACATCATCACCATGCTATTCTATATAGACATCATCACCATGCTAATCCATATAGACATTATCACCATACCGTTCGACATCACTCTACATATAGATATCATCACCATACTAACTCTACATATCATCATGCTACTCCACATCACACTACTCATAGACATCATATGCATGCTCCTAACATAAATAGGAATGCTATATGTACTTATTATGGTTTAGATGGACACATTTCACAACAATGTAGAATTAGAAGATTAGTAGATAGAAAGATATATGCATGGTTTCCGAAAACTAACTTTTCAGGACCCTCAAGAACTTGGATACCAAAGGTCACATCTACTCTTGATGTAGGTGGACCTTCCCTCCTCAACTAAGAGTAAGTGGATTCTCGATAGTTGATGCTCGCGGCATATGACGGGAGACGCAAAACTTTTCGCATCACTATCGATGAAGAGAGAAGGATATATATCCTTCGGTAACAACCTAAAAGGATATATTATAGGTAATGGTATTAATGGTCATCCTCCCACTCCCATAATAAAGGATGTCTGCTTAGTGACCGAGTTAAAGCATAACCAGCTCAGCATTAGTCATCTTGCTGACAATGGATATGACATTAACTTTGGACAAAATAAATGCTTTATTTATGATAGGTCAACGGGAGACATTACTTTTGAAGGGGTAAGAGAGGATAATATTTATATTTTATATCTGTCGAGAGATACTAACAATGCAGGTAGATGCCTATATGCTCATAAGGATGAAAGATTACTGTGGCACCAGCGTCTTGGTCATGCCAACATGGATACTATATCCAGGCTATCGACTAAGAAGCTAGTTAGAGGCTTGCCCGACATCACATTCAAAAAGGACACGGTATGTGCCGAATGTGAATTGAATAAGGCAACTAAGTCCTCATTTTATTCCATAAACTTTGTAAGTACTACTTGACCTTTGCAACTTCTTCATATGGATTTATTTGGCCCTAGTAGAGTAGCCAGTCTTGGTGGAAAACTCTACGCCTTTGTCATTGTTGATAATTTTTCTAGATTTTCATGGATTTTCTTTCATACAAATAAAAGCGATGCTGTTTCGGTTTTCAAGATTTTTGTTAAGAAAGTTCAAAACAAAAAAGGCTACATGATTACTCGAATCCGAAGTAATCATGGAGGCAAATTCAAAAATACTGATTTTGAAAAGATTTCTGGTTTTGATCATGAGTTTTTTTGTCCAAGAACTCCTCAACAAAATGGTGTTGTGGAGCGGAAGAATCGGACTCTTGGCGATATGGCTAGAGTCATGTTGAACAAGTTTTCACTTCCGAAATACTTTTGGGCTGAAGCTGTCAGTACAGCATGCCATATTTTAAATAGGGTGCTTATTCGTCCTATTACGAAGAAAATACCCTATGAGCTTTGGTTTGGAAGAACCCCAAATGTTTTTTATTTTAGAGTTTTTGGTTGTTGATATTTTATCCTTAACACCAAAGACAACTTAGGCAAATTTGATGCCAAAGCTGACGATGGTATTTTTCTTGGCTATGCTGCCAAGAGCAAGGGATATAGAGTATTTAACAAACGCTCATTAATTATGGAAGAGTCTACAAACGTGACTTTTGATGAAGATAACAGTGCAACAGCTACTCTTGATGATGATGTTGAGCCATCAACTTCTACTCCAATGAATACCACAACCGAAACCAATTCTCTGTAGGGCTTGCCAAAGAAATTCTCTTTCAAGCCGTCACATCAAGAAAATTTTATAATAGGTGAGGTTTTACGTAGAGTAACTACTAGATCATCATTAAGAGACTCTATTGCTTGCACTGCCTTTATTTTACAAATTGAGCCGAAAAACATTTTAGAAGCTTTTAATGATAAATTTTGAATTTCTGCTATGCAAGAGGAACTCAACCAATTCGAAGGGAGCCAAGTATGGGAACTCGTTCCTAGATCGGCCAATCACTCGATCATTGGTACTAAATGGGTTTTTAGAAACAAAGTAAATGAAGATGGTTCAGTCATACGCAACAAAGCTCGTCTAGTAGCCCAAGGATACAACCAAGAGAAAGGTATCGACTACGATGAGACATGTGCTCCTGTTGCTAGATTGGAATCCATTCGGATGCTTTGTGCATTTACAAATTTTCAAAATTTCAAAATATTTCAAATGGATGTTAAAAGTGCTTTCTTGAATGGATTTATTAAGGAGGAAGTTTATGTGAAACAACCTCCTGGCTTTGAAAATCACAAATTTCTCGACCATGTTTTCAAGCTGAAGAAAGCGCTATATGGCCTCAAATAAGCCCCTAGAGCTTGGTATAAACGGCTAAGCAATTTCTTGCTTGAGAACGGTTTTTCTAAGGGAAAATTGACACCACACTTTTCATAAAATCTTTTAAAGACACTATTCTCTTAGTCCAAATATACGTAGATGATATTATATTTGGTTCTACTGATGAAACCCTCTGTCAAGATTTTGCCAAGTGTATGCAGACCGAGTTTGAGATGAGCATGATGGGGGAGCTCAACTACTTTCTTGGACTGCAAGTCAAAAAATGTCAAATGGAACTTTTATCTGTCAGTCGAAGTATACAAAGGACATGCTGAAAAAATTCGACCTTGACAACGTCAAACCAATCAGCACTCCAATGGCTACTAAAACTAAACTAGAACCAGATGAAAGCGACAAACCCGTGGACCAACGTAAGTATCAAGGTATGATAGGCAGTCTACTCTCTTTAACTGCTAGTCGCCCTGATATTATGTTTAGCGTTTGCCTATGTGCTAGATATCAAGCAAATCCTAAAGAATCACACATGGCTGCTGTTAAGCGTATCTTTTGATACCTTAAGGGTACGGTTACAGTGGGCCTATGGCATCCCATGTCAACATCATTTGACCTCATTGGTTACTCTGATGCTGATTTCGTCGGATGCAAGGTCGACCGTAAAAGTACGAGGGGTAAGTGTCATTTATTAGGAAAGGCTTTAGTCTCTTGGTTTAGCAAGAAGCATAATTTTGTCGCACTATCCACAACAAAAGCTAAATACATCGCAGCTGGGCGTTGTTGTGCACAAATTTTATGGATGAAGCAAACCCTTGAAGACTACAATTTATCTTTTATGCACATTCCAATCTTTTGTGACAATACTAATGCTATAAATCTCACTAAGAACCCCATTTGTCACTCACGCACGAAGTACATTGAAATATGTCACCACTTTTTGCGTAATCATCAGCAAAATGATACTATTAACTTAGAATTTATTGACACTGATCATCAGCTAGCAGATTTCTTTACAAAACTATTATCCGAAGAGCGCTTCAATTTTCTCTGTCGTGAACTTGGAATTTTGGACGAAGCTGTTATTAATTAAAATAAACCTGCATAAATATCGAGTATGTTTTGATTCTCTTATGATGAAATTGCTATGGGTACAAGCCGAAAGGGTCCTTCTGACAACAAGGCGTAAAAGCCTAAGCGACATGGTACACTAGTCCTTAGGACTACCTCTAGCTGGGATCCGGCCCCTGCAGCTAACCCATGGCAGCTTCAAAATATTGAATTATGACATAACTCCTTGTTTATTATATGGTTCAATTTTAATATATCACATGCAAAAATGCAAATTTTCTAAACTTTACTTTGATTTATAGTTAACTTTCTGTCATTCTCCACTTGAGTCTTTCTTGTATATGTCCTCACTTTCTTTTACGTTTGCTCTCTCACACTTAATCATTTATTTTCAACTTAGAATCATTTTTTCAGCCTGATTCATGTTCTGTTTCCAGGATCCAGAATTCGGGCCGACCTCTGCCCTACCCAGAGTTTGCGTCGAATTTGGCCTGACTGTTCCAGAACCGGGAGCAGTCTCAGCCGCTGATCATATGTTGATCCAATGGCCCATATTTGTTCCAACCAATTAGACTCTTCACATATATTCGGGCTCTCCTCCCTCTTCTCTTCCATTGCTACCTTTTCTACTTCTCCAAACACTTTTTCTCAAAACCCTAACCCTAGTTCTTCCTTTTTAGAGCTCATCTCTTCCCCAAACTCAAGGAGAAGGCCTATTTCACCATTCTCCTTCATTATTCATCATCACCTTGAGGTATATCTCAACACTTTTCTTATTTCAAATTCCTCCATTATCTTTATTGTTTCATGGCTCCACGTTTCTTCAATCGCGGAAAGAGACATCGAACAGAGGGAGCATCCTCTTCGAATGCTCTTCCTCGCGTTGAACCGCTCGTTGAACAACAACCACCTATCCATCCGTAGTTCAACCCACCTCGTCCACATGACCCAAACACATTTGACGATCGAATATTTGTATCACTCGACGCATCTAATGATTGATTTAGTAATTTTCGGACACGTCCGGTGTTTGCTGGTCAACTTATCAATTTTACTATTTTCTCTCAATATGATGCACTTTTTTATGACCTTTGCCTTCACGAACTTGTCACCACCAACTCGGTCATTTATCGTAGTGCTATTCAAATGTTCTACTGCAACCTAACTCATGATGATACACATATTTATTCACGGGTTGCGGGCATTGACATCTCATTTGATGATTTCGATTTGGCCGAACACCTTGAACTCCAAGAGCCAAACTCATGGGAAAAGCTTGTTGAAGCTCAGTCGTTTCAATTTCCCGATGGGTCTTCACTTGAAAGCTTCAAGGACGACTTGTGTACCCCGGACACACGTCCTCGTAAGCTTTTGGCCAAGTATCTCAATCCCTATTTTTATGAACTTTATCGTATTATCTTTAACACTATTCTACCCAAAGCGGGTTCCACCGATGAAGTCACCTACTTTGAAATCTCGACCTTATATCACCTCCACTTTCATGTACCATTTAATCTTCCACGTACAATGATGGATTGGATGATTAATTCTAGGAAGAAACCAAGATCCTTCATTTATGCTTTATATCTTCCTATGGTATTTCGTGCTTTTCGTATACCTCTTGATGAGTGTCTGTTCTTAACTGTCCTGCCTTTCTTTCAATGGCACGAAGGCTTCAGGCAGCCGTTTGCTCACCAGTCGTGTCTGAGCATTCTGATGATGAGCCAGATGCCCCTCCCCTTGGACATGATCCTCCTCCTCCTGCCACTCTCAAGTTTCTTCAGACTATGCTCCGCGATTGTTTCACCTTAAAGGATGATCGTTGGACTCAGCTGGATTATCGGACCACCCTGCAGATGAGTGCTATCAGCAACTCGCTGTACGATATTCGGTACTCTATGTCTTGCCACCCTTCCATGCCTATTCCTATGGAGCGGTACCCTGGTCGTGAGGGCTATCGTATCGATGACCCTTGGGTTATTCGTTACTTGGATCCGGATGCAGCCTTCGTGGACCCTCGTCATTCTTTTACTGATCCATCAGACGACGCTGGGCCTTCACGAGCTCGATGATGGATATGGACTGCTACTTGCTGCTGCTACTGAGGATCATAGCTTATATTTCTTTCTGTACTTTGGATTTTAGTTGCTTTTATGCACTTTGATTGTATTAGACTTATTATTATGTGTGACTTTTGAGACATTCAGTAGTTTTATCAGTTTTTATGCAGTTTCTTCTATTATCTTTTGGTGTGCTTGCCAGTTCTTATTTGATTATGGTTAATTGCTAAATGCCAAAAGGGGGAGATATTTTGGTATATTCTATATTCTTTTTGTCTCTGTATCTGTGCTTTTGGGAGAATGTTCTTATCAGGCCAATAGGATTCAAAGCAATATTTACGGGGGAGCTATTTTTTAAGCTCGGCACTGATTACGGAGGAGCTATGCTTTTGGGAGCTATGTTTTTTTTTTGTCCTTAAATGTGTCCAGGTATGAATATTGAATATACAATTATTATTTTGTCAATTATCAATATGGGAGAGATTGTTGACACAAAGTCACAGTCAACCAAATATTGATAGAATTGACTAAATAATACTTGTGATAATTCAATACGACACATGAAGACTACATCCAGCACAAGTCAGACGACAGCTCATTTTTGCAATGCAAGTCATTTTTGAGTCTGTATTTATTATTTTATTGAGTCTAGACTTATGTAAGCTGAGTTGTGCTGAGCATCTGAGACTTAACCTATACCCTACCCAAAATCCAAAAGCTCCACGCACATCCAAATAAGCCTATTGGACCAATGACCCATTTTGTGCTCTGGAGACAGAGTTCGGGCCGAACTCTGCCTCCACACAGAGTTCGGGCCGAACTCTGTCCCCTAAAAATCAGTATCCTAATTTTTAGGGTTGGCTGGTTGCAAGTTGTCCAACGGCCAAATTTTTGAAAATTCCAACCAGAATTCTGGCCGAATTCTGCCTACCTGGTATCCTATAAATAGGCAATAAATTCTCTCATTTTCATTCATCCAATCTTCTCTTCTCTTCTCTCTAAAGCTCAATACAAGCCATACCCTTCTTCATCTACTAGCCACAAGCTCCCTAAGCCTCAAGTGCTCAGCATTTTTCAGTTAGGAGTTTGTACAAGAGTTCAAGAAGTCGCTTGGAAAATTCCAATCATCGCCACTGCGATCTTTGTAAGAAGTTGACGTGCTCTTCTGAAGAAAAGGTACATGGTGTAACTACTATTTCACAAATAGTTGATTTAATCCTGATCTAGAGTTCTCAGGCCTGGACTAGTCCACCACGAGGGAAACCAGGTTAAAAATCGGCTGTGTTTGCGTTTGCTTTCTTGCTCCTTATTTATCTCCGCATTTACTCTGATTACTTTCAGCTTGTGAAAGAGTTTAATTTTTTAGTTGGTCATCATCGTTATAAACTCTATTCACCCCCTCTAGAGTTGCCATATGTTCTTCAGTTTTTACTTAAACTTGCATTCATGACTTGAATTAGTTTCATTTTTCAGTATTAAGCCCTGTTTGACTCATAGTATTTTATTTTAGGTCTGTGATCACTCTGAGCATCTGTTCACCCTATCAGCTCAGGACCACAGGCGAGTACATTCACTGATAGTTTTCATTTTCTTGATATCTACTATATCCAATTAAGTTGTAGTGTTTTACATGATTCTCGATACGACGATTCACGGACTAGTATACGTCGGATCCTGTCATGAGATGTTATTCCTAGACTTTCTTGGTATATGGGTATGTGATATTTCTGTTTCCTGTACTTATATAGACATTGATTTGGGAGTGGGCTGGCCTCCTGCTCTCGAACCCTATGTTATGACGTGCCATGTCCGGATCCGTGATACTATTCGGGAATGGGGGAATTATTAGGGGTTATGTAATCAAAGCCTTCCTGTAACTATTCTGCTAGCGCCACCCTCACCTCACGTAGGGTGTAGCAGATACCCCATTACCAGTTATCCAAGTTGGACGGCATGACTCTCCGTTGAGGACAGCGCAGATTCCTGGGCCAAGTGGATAACTCTCTCTTGACTCCCTAGTCGATCACATGTCGCTCTAATAGTTCAAATCACCTTTTATATTTATTGGCGTATCTTATATTCCAGTTCAGCTTTACTTTCTGTACCTCTTACCATGCTATGATTTCATTTCTCATATGCTCTACCTGTCTTTATACTGTGCCATGATTTGAGACTAAGTTCTGTTTGAAAGAAGGGTTACAACTCCGGTCCTTGTTTGGTTTAAGGGTTGTAACTGGCTTTCAAATGGTTCACAAGTCGCCTATATCTTTGTCTTGCATTTCATTATTACTGTCTCTTATAGTATTTCTCAATTCATACGGAACTGCTGTTGGTGTTTGTACTTGCTCATTTTCCTGACAGGATACCGTTGACAAATTTAACAGATGATTCAGAGGCTGATTGCCCGACCTACTATGGGGTTGAGTCTGATGGATTAGACTTAAACTGTGGCTTGTTGGTAGAGCCACTAGACTTTGCTCATCCTGAGTAGCATAGTTTAGTTAGGTTTACCTGGCCTGCGAGCCAGCTAGTACATTTCAGTTTGTAGTATCTTATATATATTTTCTGAGACTCTGGATGTTTGTGTATAGCTCTGACTTATAGATCTTGGACACTTTTCCTGCTTTATCTATCATATTTCCTTTCCATGCTACATACCTTAGTTTTATATTTGTGATTGAGACTGTATTGCTATGTCACCTCCATTCGGAGTGTATATATTGTACAGGTACATTTATCTGTTTTAGTCATAGTATTTACAGACCCTATATACAGTGTTCTACCGCCAATTCTGCGACATAGGCTGGACGTAACCACGTGCTCGTGCCCCTCTTTAGGGTGCGGGTCGTGACATGAGGGGCAAACGGCGAGGCCGCCCAAGGACTGGCCAACGAAAGTAGCCGAAAAGGGACAGACAGTGCCACCAGGTGAAGAAGCAAGGGAAGGGGGCGTAGAGACCTGGTACGCCACAGGGAAGAACACGAGCAGGTCAGCGCCAATGTCGAATGGCGCATGTGAGACTGCTGCCAAAACTACGAGAGGCACAAGGGCGGGGGCGGACGAAGTGTCAGCAATCCTCGTGGGAGAGGATACGCCAATGTACGAAGGAGAGGCACTACCGGGAGTCGCCAGAGGAGCGCCGGCCCGAGAAGACTGGGGAGCGCTGGTCAAAGGGACCAGAGGCGCACTGGAAGGATTCTAGTCGGAAAGTGCACGAGCCAAAGAGCCAACAGGAAGCGCCATAAAACCAGCCAGCCATACAATGACAGCAGGTGCCAGGGTAGCTGCATCACCAAGAACATCGTCGACGCTATTAGAGAACCCAGCTCCGCCAGGGAGAACAGCTCCTGCTACCGTAAGAGGCACATGACCAGCTATCGTCGACACAGGATAGGAGATAGCTGGAGAGGTGAAAGAAGGGGAGAAGCTAGATGGCAGGTGGCGCGAAGATGTAGGAAGCGCCAAGAAGGGGCCGCATATTACCTCAACAGAGAGCGTGTAGCTGGATGGCGCTAGGGGCATCTGTCCAGCGCCAAACGAGGTTGACAGGCTGAAAGACACGGGGCCCGAGGAAGGCAGTCTGAAAGACACGAGACCCGAGGAGAGGTTTAAAAATAGGGGGCATGAAAATGACTGTACAGCACCCGAGGGCATGGCTTCGTCCCCGAGGGGACGAAGGAACCGTTGATGGGCACGCTTGCCGAGGGAGTAACCGGGACGAATCAAGAGAGCCGACGAAAGACTGGGCAGGCTGGAAAATTGCCAGGCCCAGCAGATGCAGCTGATCCGCCGACATGGCAAGGGCGGACGAAAGAGGTGGCCATCTGGGGGCCGCATCGCTGGAGGAGGACCCGAACATTCCTGAGAGGCCGGAATGAGAGATACCTCACAGGGGGTGGGCTGGAGGAGCACACCAGAGAAGACGAAAACCCAAAAAGGAGGGAAAAGAGAACACACAACAGGGAGGGCTTGCCACTGACACAGCCGAGAGAGCACCGGGAGGACCCGGGGGAGGCCTACCGGACGAGAGGGCCACCCACTGCAGGGTGGCCGGTACCACCGAACGAATCCGGTGGCGGATGAAGGTGAAGTGGAGCGCCTCACTCCACGCTCGAGAGAGGATTATATATATATATATATATATACATACATACATATTTGTATGTATACATATTTATATGCATAAATAGACATAGTATTAATATTATTTATGATGGCCAATTATATATACACACGTTCCTCTATATGTGCATTAGTGCAATTATATATACACACTCTCTATACACCTAGCTACCTATATGCCACACATATCCACTCCAGTAAGACCACTAGCACTCGGGGGTGAGGGCGCGGGTTCGAGCCCCCACTCCCACGGGGGCTGTCACCCTCGGATTTTGTTATACGTATTTTGGTATACGTGTGCGTATCTCGGACCCATATTTTGACTTGTCCAGACTGGCTAGCCTTGGGTTTTTGCATTGGCATGGGTTAATTAGCATGTCATGGTTCGAGTGGTCTATTTTGGCTTTGGCATGCATCGGGTTCGGTTGGGTTCGGCTTGGTTTGGCTTGGTTTGGGTTAGTATGCAAAACCCCTACCTACCACCATCCATCATTTATTAACCCAACAACCCTTCTCTCTCCTCATTAACTCCTTCTTCTTCCTCATAACTCTCTCTCCACCTACCAAGAGAGAGGCTTAGGCAAGTGCAACTTGCTTCATGGAGGAACTCCATTTTTGTTGTTCCATTGTCTTCCTCACGAGATTCTAAGACACTTTAGTACTTAGCATTTTCAATTTCCTTGGTGTATTTCTTGTAGATCTAAGTTTGTTGCATTTCGGATTTCTTGGGTTTTGATCTACTAAACTTGGTTGTTTCCGGAGATTGAGAGTTCCATGTAGTAAGAATCTCGATTTTATGCAAGTTTGGCCTTTGAATGGTTGGATCAAGTCTTGGCTGAGATGGGGTTTCTTGAGTTCTTGAGTCCCATGGCTGCATGTCTCGGCCTTGGAGAGAAGACGAGTCCTTTTACGCACACGTTCTTACGTGCCAGCGTAGTAATTTTCCTTTTACGCACACGTTCTCACGTGCCTGCGTAATCTATTCTACTCAGAGTTCACCGAACTCTACGCAGGGGATTCTAGCTCGCGTACAGTCTTGCTCGCGTAGAATTCTTGCTTGCATAGATTCTAGATCGCGTGCATTCTCTCTCGCGTAGAATTCTCGCTCGCGTAGATTCTCGCTCGGACAGAGTCTAGCTCGCATAGAATTCTCGCTCGCGTAGAGTCTCGCTCGCGTGCAGCCTTTCTCGCGTAGATCTGTCTTCCTTGTTCTTGCCCGCGTAAAGCTGTTTTTACACTCGGGGCTCCTTGGCCTAGCGTAGTCTCATTCGCGTCGAAGCCTTGTGCTCCTTGGCGTACCCCGTTTGCCTTTTTAGTCTTGCATCCTTGTAATGAACTTGATAATCATGAATTGGTACACGACATGGCACAACAAGTAACTTGGCATGACATGACATGGCATGATATACAAGTAAGCATGATGGAAACTATTTAATGCTGTTGCGACGGCTAGCATGACATGATAAAAATGAATGGCCTGGACACCGTAGACGATTGTGTTTGTACAAATGAACCAGTATGGTCTTGCATCATGTCTAGGATATGGACCCCTGAGTACCACGGTCAGGGGTACCTACTGAAACTAACTAAGGCTAATAGCTAGAATAATCCAGTAGTCATAAAGAGATTTCCCAGCTACAGGCAATCCCGTTATCTGGACGCCCTATAATGGGATTTGTAGCCTGCCGTCAAGTATGGCACATTTCCAGCACACTGTCGTGTGTTGCACCCTCTAAGCTACTTAAAGGTACATGTGTTTCTTGGATAATGTACCCACATGAACTCAACCCCTAATGTCGTCTGGATAACCTTGATGGTCTGTAGGGCTTGTGGCTGTTGGAACATCTCATTGCATCTTGCTAGTAACTAGGCATGTGATAACCCTAGTTAGTTAAAGTATCAAGCCATACTTAATGCTTGGCCGTGAATGTTGGATGAAGTCTAATCAGTCCAAGCCTTGTCTTGTTCCAGTACCTTGCTACTTCGAAACATGATTGCTTATGCTTACTTTATCAATAACTGATCGGAATGATTTCTCATCCTCTTGACATTTATTGATCTATTTTAGATTTCATGTCTTATTATTATCTTTCATATTTTATGATTCTGATATGCTGGTTTTAGTTCTTAAGTAAAGCCTCCTTTTGGGTACTTGCTCTTTCTAGAATCTGACCCAGCTGGTTTTGTACGGCCCGATACCGAAGCAGCTCCAGAGGATCTCCCTACCTTCCAGCCAGATGGTGACCACCAGGCATAACCCTGGCTAGAAGTGGGCTCTAGTTTGCTCTCCCTCTCTATTATAAAAGTAATCTTTTGATGCGTTTAGCCGACGAGCACGTGTTAGCTCGATTGCACTTTACTTACTGTCTGCCTACAGGCTGTAGCATGATTAACAAACCCTAGGGTTGATCATGTATGACTGAAACTCTTGCTAGTCTCCATATTTTGTATGACTAGCTTCATGATCATCCAAATATGTAATGTATGGGATGCCTTACTATTGTATATTTGGTGCTCTGACATCTTGTAACTGCTATTACTTGCTTGAGATTGAGACAATAAGCTTGCTCATGACCATAAGAGACTAATGGCTTGTAGTTAAACCCTCATGTATCTAGACAGCCGTGACCGTATAGCGAGGTGGGTTGCACTTCATTATACGTAGCTGGTCTGCTCCCGCTCTTCAGTATTCTGGTTTCGGGGCGTGACAAGGGTGGCTGGGTGGCATTTTCGACGGTCTTCGGGTCACGACCCGTACCCAGTCTAAGGGCACGAGAAGTGGGTACATCCAGCCTACGCTGCAGTATTGGCGGTAGAACGTTGTCCTAGGTCACAACATCTAACAATATATAACTGTACATGTACAATAATATACTCTCCAAAAAGAGGACAACATAGAAGATACAACTCAATCACAAAATCCTCCTGAGGGTCCAAGTCACCAGTGTCATCCAAGCCAGATCCCGAATATGTGGGGCAAATCTCCTACTCATCCTCTCTAATATTTTCAACATGTCCAATCAGGACAGGAACGAATACATGTTGTTCGTAAATAATAAGAGTCAATAGAATAAATGATGTTCGTGAAAAGCACATGACCTGATGTATTTGATGCACGAGGGGGATAACATCTCATGTAAAGATCTATATAGTACTAATCCATGATAACATCGTGTCAGCATCAAGTAAATTGGTCTATAACAAGAATATAATTCCTAGCAAGTGTAAAACGGTCAGAGAATGTACTCGCCTGATATCCTGAATGTCTGATAAGAAAATATGTCCAGACCGGAGTAATTGAGTCCTATTTAAAGCAACCATAGGTTACAAAGTGTCTAATTTAAAATAAGAGAAATCTACAATGCATTCTAAATGATTCTAGGTCATTCTAGGTCAAAGTCAATACTTGGTCAACTCTGGTCAACCATTCTAGTCAAACTAGGTCAACTCTAGTCAACTATGGTCAATACCTAGATTTAGTCAATTCTAGTCTAACCAATGTCCCATGTATACATGTATAATATATACATATTCCATAAAACTATACTAGCTAACACTTAGCATATAGTCTATATGAAAGACCTACCTAACACATTATGTATACATATAAACATTAACATAACTTAACACATATATATGTATATCAATATCTATATATCATATATACAACATATCATATATACACTATATATATATATACAAGTATCTACTAATGAATATAATGAAGGTATATTTATATTAACATAAATATATAGAGAGGAAAAGAAGGAAAGGGTGTGTGTGTGTGTTTGGGTGTGCTGTGGTAGGGAGGGGGTGCTGTCGTTGGGCTACCCCTAACCTAGAATCAACATCCAGGAACTAACAACCCACACACAATATATATATATATATATATATATATATATATATATATATATATATATATATATATATAAGGGATATATATATAGTTACCATATATTATAGATTTAAACCTAGGAAAAACTATATATGTATATACAATATATATAATCAACCCTCTACCATGTAAACTATATAGCAAGCCATCAATCCCAAAAAAAACTAGGAACAAACTTCTAACAATCTCGAAACACAAAACTGGGAAAAATCCTAAAACTGAACAGTACCATATATACATATCAGAATATATATATATACCATATATATACATATATATACATATCAGAATATATGTATATATATACCACAAATTATATATAGGCATATAGATATTGAAACATCTGATAGTATTAATGCAACATCAACTGGAAATCAATTAAACCTCTACAAATCTCAACAAAAACCCAAAACTGGAATTGCAAACTGGGAACACTCAAAACTGAGAACACATTGAATGTATATGCAACATCAACTCGAAATCCAAAATAACCAAACAAACTCGAAATAAATATAGAAAACTTGTGCCTAATGTTAGGAACAAAACCCACGTGTCCAAGAGAGTCCTAACGTATCCATGAACTGGACACAAAATGTCAAATCATCAAAACAACATGTATCAGAAAATACATTGGCAAAGGGGGCTCGTGCGGCCATGTCGGGTTTGATAGGACACGACACGCAACACAATGGGCCTCGTGCTCGTGCACATAGCTAAGTGGGGTCTAGGTCTAGGTAGTTGACACACTGACACGTGTCCATATGGTGTCCATGCGTCACACGAACAGCGTGTCGAGGAGGGCTGTGCCCGCGTGCACGGTGTCAGCCAAATCAATGTAGGTGCGATATCATCGTGCACACTCAACGAAACTTCGAGAAATTTCACGAGCACGTGGGCAGAGGTTTTCCGCACATGTCCACAAAATTTTATGCCAAACTATGTCGTATCCATCGAGTTATGACACTCATAATGCAGAACAATATATAGGCAATGCACGGGACCCCGTGCTACGTCCCCGTGTCCTGTTTGGACATAAAAATCGTGTTGAATAATAACAAAAAATATGTTTTGGAACCCACTTGTATAGGGCTACAAGTATATGAAATTAGTTTTGAAAAATAACAACTTTTATTTCTAAGAGACATTTAAACAAGCACATGTTAACGTATACCAACACGCATCCGATACATATATCAAATGGACACGAAATCTAACCAAACTACATCTACAGGTCTAGGGTACCTAGATGCGTGCAACTATGAAGAAAAATCAAGATTTAAAGGAGTTTAAAAGCGTTTACCTATTGAGAGTCGAAATCTTAATGCAAAAGCCTCTAAACGTCCCGACGTCGATTTCCTACGGTCCAAAGCCCCCGATTCCTTGCTAGCTAGCCTCCAGCAACTTCTTCTCCACCAGAGGATTGTAATGGAATTGGTTTGGTCCAAGTTGGATGAAAAATGAAGGAGGGAGGCTACTTTGAAGAATAATGAAAACTAGGGTTAGGGTTTGATTTAAAGGAATAAGCAAGGCTCTTATATGTTTATTTAAGGGGGAAAGGCTACCTTGGCTGGCCAGATACTGGGCTAGGGTTAGGGTTTAGTCACAAGCCCAAAACCCTCAACCTAAAGTCATTTAAAAAGCCTATAAGCTAAAAGCCCAAAAAGCAATTAAAATAAAACCATAAAATAAATCTAAAACATTCATAATTCGGTTAGAACCTAATAACTAATCAAATATTGATATTTAGTATCTAATCATGGTTAGTCTCTAATCATGGTAATTCTAAGGTTAAACTAAAAGAAACCACTAATCACAAAATACATCAATTAAAATATTAAGAAAATAATCAAAAATTAACACATTACCAAAATGCCCTTTTTATAGAAAAGTGGTAGTGACAAATCTACCCTCCTTAAAATAATTTTACCCTCCAAATTAAAGACAAAACTGAACAGATGAGAAGGATAGAAAAATCATACCTCAAGGCTGAAAAAAATAAGGATATCGTTCGCGCATCTCATCCTCCCTCTCCCAAGTAGACTCACCTGGAGAGTGATGCCTCCATGCGATGCGAACCAAGATTATCGTCTGGTTCCTCAGCATATTCTTCTATTGATCCAGAATCTCCACAGGTTATTCTAGATAACTAAGTGTAAGGCCCACCTCAATCTCGAAATGATCTAGTACATGGCTGGGATCTGACACGTACCATCTCAACTGTAACACATGAAACACGTTGTCGACTCCCTTTAATACAGGTGGTAAGTCTAGCCTGTATGCCACGTCACCGACTCTTTCGCTGATAAAGAAAGTTTCGATGAAACATGGACTAAGCTTTCCACATCCACCAAAGCAAATAGTACCTCGTATCGAAGATATCCTCAGGAACACCAGATATCTAACCTAGCACAAACATGGTCTCAAACATAACTATAACAATCATATGATCAAACAAAATCTGTAACTCCACTTCCCGGAAATTTTATTATTTCTAATAAATAAATTTCTCCTGAAGTTTTTTTAAATTGGTATTACTGTACATTTTTTTCTCTTTCTTTTTAAACCCAACTTAATGGGTTTTACTTTACAATAATTTTGGACTTTTATTTAAAGCCCATGAATCCAATATCAAACCACTCTGTAAGGGATACTCTACTTTTAGGTATGGGCTTTTTCATTCTCAGCCCAGGCAATTTAAATATCTATCCATTCATAGGGTTATACAAGTTGCCTTTATTAATAAGTTTTAAGAATGAATTTCGGTTGGGGAGCTCTTCTCCCTGAGCTCAGAGCACATGGCTCAACAACCAGGGCTCTTTCCAAATTCCTTCCAATTCAAATTCTCTCTAACCGTTTGCAACCCCACCACCTCTATCCAGCTGTCCTTGAAAATTGGCGCCAAATTTCAGAGGAGTATCAGCTCTGTAAATTCTAGGATCCTATTTAATCCCCATTCCATTCCAGATCTAGAATCATTTCTTCACCAATCTCCCTTCAAGTTCTGCACTGTAAATTGAAGGATTGGCCATGGAAGGAGGAGGCATCACAGCAAGGAGGGTCTCGTGTAGCAGCACATGGTGATCGGAGTAGCTCTTCAGACAACGAGTTCGTCTCCAGCAATCAATCGTTCCTCCTTCATAGCTCACTCTAGCTCCAGGAGGTAGGTTGTTATTTTGATATAGGAATTATGGATTATAGGACTCGATCTAGAATCCTTGTCAACTGATTTCGTATTCTTGCCATTAGGATTTCATTTGGTTGATCTTGATCTGGTGGAGCTAACTAGATCTAGAATTCTTCTGTGATCTGTTAGTTAATAGAGTTTGATCTCGATTTTCTCGATTGATAATTCTTTACCTGAACTTGAATGTTGTTTCACTATGAAGCAGTTGATAGCATTTCAAACCTTCTTCAAGAATTGATCTGATCAATCGATCAATTAGGAAAGGTGAGTTTCTACATTGTGATGTTAATTCATTCTAAAGTAGTCTGAATATTTTCTGTTCTTGAACTCCTGGTTAGGCCAGGGTTTAGAAATGTTGGAATAATATGTTGATCGTTTGATCATTCCTCTATCAAGCTCAGAATACAATTTGGACCCAGCACCAGTGTGACAGGATACTTTTCCTCTGTTCAAGATAAATCATTGGAGAAATCTAACAGGTAATCCTAATCTGAAGTTGTTAATACCTGTCTTTGATCCAAGCTCGATTTAGCATTAGTAGAGGTCAGATGATGCTTAATATTGAATAATGATACCAGGTGTGATATTAGATTTTGGTTTTAGATCGTGAGGATTGCAAATACTATAAATCTTTGATTGCTAACCAATCTAACTGTTATAGCTGATCTCATCTGAACTTTAAGTCCAGATGAGAGATAAGTTCTTAGGTAAATTCAGTCAACCTTATCATTGTGAACTTGGAATTTATTTAAGTACAGTACAATACAGGAATCGTAGGAATTTTAGAGCTTATTTAAACATGATTCAGTTAGAGGAGTATCTAAATTGTGCAAAGGGAGAATGAGCAGGATAGCAAGAGACTTGTCCTGCTAGTTGTGTAAACCTGTGTGCATTTCTATTTTTACCATACCCTATGAAACTCAGGTGGTGGTTGCTGTAAGTTTTGTCAATGTAGTCTAGGTTTCAGTTAGGAAGTATTTGATTTCTGTAGGTATCTGAGACAGGTTAAGATGTCTTGAATTCTTTTTTCCTTGGCCAAACCGATTTTATTGGGTGATATCAGTTCATATCATTTCAATTTATCATATTGATTATCTTGAGCATGAGGGGAATCAGTTTTTCTCTTCTGAATTGTTAGTTCCTGTGTTGTATTAGATTGTTGTATAACCCTGTGTGATATGAGGGTATTATCTATGGTCAGAATTTAGGAACTAGAAGTTGGGCATCTGTGGTGGCCTCTAAATCAGTTCTCAAAACCATATATTGTTTTGGGTTATAAGTTTTGATATAATTTCAGTGAAGTATT
This sequence comes from Iris pallida, assembly GCA_029216955.1. Classification (NCBI taxonomy): domain Eukaryota; kingdom Viridiplantae; phylum Streptophyta; class Magnoliopsida; order Asparagales; family Iridaceae; genus Iris; species Iris pallida. Next base: position 7,133,047 of record JANAVB010013395.1, on the reverse strand, counting down.
TCTGGAGTAGTCTTCTAGTTCAAGAGAACTTGGTAACAGTCACTGATTTCTAGCACTGTTAACTACCAGTGACATTTAGTTGGATATGAGTGGAAGATTATTGGCTGAATGTATACCAGCAGTGGGGGGGGTTCAAGCTTATTTCAGAAAGTATAGACTAAAGGATAGTTAAAGGGGTATCTGGTGAGTGTAGAATGAAGTGAATGAAGGGTATTGAGAAGTTCAAATGAAGTTTGACAGGAAGGCAAGGCAGCAGTCAGGATGATTTTCAGGGTATCATTGTTTAGATGTAAACCAGGGCTATGTGAACTATGGTTAAGTTCTTATTAATGCATCCATGGAGTTTAGCACCTGAGATAAAATCTCATTAAACCTGAGATTGTATTCACTATTTGATAAATTAGTTAATCTGAAATCTGAGAAGTCTCATTTCTCAGAGACTTGAGTGTTCAGAAAACCTGGACACTTGAACCCAGGAAGAATCTGAACCACTGTCATTCCTGTGTAAATCAGGATGTATTTCCTGTGTAAACCAGGAGTACATTCCTGTATAGACTCAGGAATTTAAGTTTGGTTTCAGGAAGTAGCTGGAATTGGGCACAGTGAGTGTTTAATGAAGAATGAACGTTAGTTCAGTTATGAATTCATGTGGAATTGAGTGTTGTATCTGGGATGTTTAGTCTTAATAAAACTTTGGGGAACAGAGGTAAACTATTTGGTTCTGAACAGTGAGCTTAGCAAGTCTATAAACTGCTATGGTGTAAGGCTTGGCTAGTTAGGGAGTTGTGTTTCAATACTAATAAGTATGTTTGATAATATTCTATTGAAGTAATAAAGAAGTAGGAATTCCTAAAAAAACCAGGATGTGTATAGATATTGATCAAGACTAGTTAAGTGATGGCCAATTAGATTTTTCACATTTATTAATCATTAAGGTAACTTGTTTCATCAAGAATAGGACCTAGGGTATATTTTTAGTGACTTGCTAGATTAAGAATTGGTTATTTTAGATTTTGACCAACTTGTATACATCATTATTTCATACAGGAGGACAACCAGTTTTCTTGCCTACTTGTACTTTCCTGGAGCCAGGCAAGTACACTCTACGGTTTTGTACTTTACATTATCTTCCCTGTACTTCCTTGAGTGACACAATTGCAACACGTCATGTTCTTTCTGGTGCTCTTGTTCTCTTGTGCTTATTACTTGTATCTGGGGAGGGAAAATATACTATCTATATGACCAATCCCAAGTAACAACTCAGGTGTGTTTTAGCTTAGACCCCGCATCGTGCACGCAGGTCCTAAGTCACCATTCATGTGCTTTCAGGTGCTTACCCTAGCCGGTCACATAGTTAGTTATATTTCAAATGCATTACACACATGTTCAGGAGATTTCCTTGTACTTATTTCCTGTGATATCATGTTCTTTCAGGTGCTTACATATCATGTTCATTCATGCTCTTACATTCATGTTCTTTCATGTACTTTACCCTGTTCTTTATGTACTTATTCACCTGTATTTTTCTGTACTTTCCATGTTCCCTTGTACTTCATTTCATGATGTCTTGTTCATTACCTAGAATTGTACTTGCTCCGCTCCTGACTGGATATGTTATTATAGGTGAGATGGAGGCTTTGTGTGACACATACTATGGACAGGATACTGCCTTCCCTACTGAGCCAGCTGGAGCTGCTTGTGACCTAGAGGCTGCAGAGGCCTAGTTTCATTTAGTTTTCCATTTATCTTTCCATGTATTGAGACTAGCAGACTCTTATAGTTGAATTGTAATAAATTCAGATATTGTATCTCTTTTCTGGTTGGGACACATTATATAGTTGCTGTGATTCTATACTTTCATGTTTATCTGGTTAGTTTCCCTAGCTTGGTACAGCTTACTTCATTGTGTCTAACAATGAAGGCTGGGCGTGTCCGACTCGTGTCCGATTATTCGGGAGCGGGTCGTGACAAAATCATAAAACGAACAAAATCCTAATCATAAGTCTAAGCTGTACCTCAAACTCCAAAGGTCTCCGGTGGCTATCGGCACAATGCCGCTGTTTGTCCTGCGCCACGTGAAGTCGATCTCTGATGAGCTTCACCTTTTCGGCTGAGTCAACAACCATCTTAGGTCCCAATAAAGCTCGCTCTCCAACGTCATCCCAAGACAAGGTAGTAAGACATCTACGCCCGTACAATACCTCGAATGATGACATCTCAATGCTAGCCGAGAAACTGTTACTGTATGCAAACTCCACCAAGTGCAAATGATTCTTCCAGGAACCTCCAAAATCCAGGACACAAGTCCGCAGCATGTCCTCGAGTGTCTGAATAGTCTCTCTAACCTTCCGTCCGTCTGAGGGTGGTATGCAGTACTAAACTTGAGCTGAGTGCCCAAACTAGTATGCAGACTCCTCCAGAAATAGGAAATAAAGCGACTATCTCGATCCGAGACAATGCTCACCGAAACTCCATAAAGTTTGATAATTTGACGCACGTACATCTTTGCTAGCTTCTCCATAGAAAAACCAACTTTGAATGGCAAGAAATGGGCTAATTTGGTCAACATGTCTACGATGACCCAAATCGTGTCTTTCCCTCTTGGTGTACGTGGTAATCCTGAAACAAAGTCCATCATAATATGCTTCCACTTCCATTCCGGAATGGACAATGGCTGTAACAGTCCTCCTGGCCTCTGCCTCTTTGTCTTAACTTGCTGACAAACTAAACATCTTACTACGAAGCGTTCTATCTCCCGCTTTATCCTATACCACCATACATGCTCCTTCAGATTCCTATACATCTTGTTGGCACCTGGATGCATAGAGTACTGAAAACGGTAGGCTTCCTGCATAACCTACTTCCGAAGGTCTCTACTAGGCACACACGGTCTGGAACTGTGCCTCAATGCGCCATCCCCTGTAATGACAAACTCATCCACAAGTCCTGCTCGAAGCTGCTCTCGAATACACCGCAGAGCAACATCGTCGAACTAAGTCGACTTAATCTTCTCCATCAAGTTCGACTGAATCTGCAGTTCCCACATCTGCATCTCAACTCCCAGCACTATCACCTCGATCTCCAGGCTCTCCAGATCTGCTAACAAGTGACAATCTACCGTCAAACACATAGCTACCAGATACCTACTCAAGGCATCAGCAACCACGTTGGCCTTTCCTGATGATACTGCAATGAAATGTCAAAGTCTTTTATCAACTCCAACCATCTCCTCTGCCTCATGTTGAGCTCCTTCTGTGTAAACACAAACTTCAAGCTCTTGTGGTCTGTGAAGATCTTGACACGCTCTCCGTATAGATAGTGCATTCATAACTTAAGAGCAAATATAACTACCGCCAACTCCAAGTCATGGGTAGGGTAGTTCTTCTCATGTAGACGTAACTGCCTGGAAGCATAGGCAATCACCTTCCCATGCTGCTGCAAGACACAACCCAAACCCTTTTCTGAGGCATCACTGTAGATAGTGAACCCGTCTGATCCTGAAAGAAATGTCAGAATCGGAGCTGTCGTCAACCTCTTCTTCAACTCATCAAAAGTGACCTAACACTCCTCTGACCAAATAAAATCTGTGTCCTTCCGGGTCAGCCTAGTCAATGGCTCTGCAATCCGAGAGAAATCTTGAACAAATCTCCTGTAGTAGCCTGCCAATCCCAGGAAGCTCCTGATCTCTGCAACTGAACTCGGTGCTGTCCATACCTCAACTGCTGTGATCTTCCTCGAGTTGACTGAGATCCCATCCCCAGTCACAATATGACCTAGGAAATTAACTCGATCCAGGAAGAACTAACACTTCGAGAGCTTGCCATAAAGCTCCTTCTTCCTGAGAGTCCCTAGAACCACTCTCAAGTGCTCCTCATGTCCCTCTGGGGTCTTCGAGTACATCAAGATTTCGTCGATAAACACCACCACGAACTTGTCCAAGTACTGGTGGAATACCTTGTTCATCAGGTTCATGAACACTGCCGGGGCATTAGTTAACCCAAACGGCATCACCATGAACTCAAACTGGCCATACCGTATCCTGATAGCAGTCTTCGGAATGTCCTCCTTCTTTACCTTCACTTGATGGTAACCTGACCTTAGATCAAGTTTGGAAAATACCCTCGCTCTGCTCAACTGATTGTACAGATCTTCGATCCTCGGCATCGGGTACTTGTTCTTGATCGTAAGGCTGTTCAGAGCCCTGTAGTCGATACACGTCCGTATCGATCCATCCTTCTTCAGCACAAAGAATACCGGTGCACCCCACGGTGAAGAATTCGATCGAATAAAATCTTTGTCCTATAACTCATCCACATGCTTTTTCAATTCCACTAACTAGCTATTGTTCACTCTATAGACGTGCTAAGATATCAGCTCTGTGCCAGACACCAAATCTATAGCGAACTCCATATCTTTGTCTGGAGGTTTCCCTGGAAACTCCTTCGAAAATACATCCATAAACTCAGCTATCAATGGATGTGGCACGTTCTGCTACTCTACCGAGACTCCGCAAAAAACTTCGCTCCTCTGCTCTGCCTCCTGTCTGGTGAACTCGAACTTTGGCTCTCCTGGCGAACGGAAAAGAATTATGCTACCGCGACAATCTATACTGCCATGGTGCCTGCTCAACCAATCCATTCCGAGTACTATATCGTAGTTCGGTAATGGCATTACGAGCTGACTCACATCTAGTTCTCGGCCTCCCAAAACTACTCTCTGATTCTTGCAAATATTACTGACGAGGATGATGCCACCCCCAATCATGATTTTGCAAGTCCTAGGCAATGATTCAGAAGATAGATGGAGTCTAATAACAAATAATACAGACACAAAGCTATGGGAAGCACCCGAATCAAATAAAACAAATGCAAGAAAAGTGTCGAGAAGAACATAACATGCGATAAGATCTCCTACTGCCTCTGCATCCTCAGCTGACATGGCGAAAGCTCGCCCTTACTGACCTCCTCTGGCCTACTGTTGGTGTTGAATAAACATCTACTGCCGAGTCTGGAATGGTCCCTTCTGCTGTCATGTCGGAGCCTTGGCACCTGCTCCCTGAGCTGTATATCCCAAAGACATGGGACAGTCCCTCAGCTGGTGCTCCGCTAAACCATAAAGTAGGCTCTTGCCTAGCCTCTTCCTACAGTCGTTCCATCCATGCCCTGGCTTCTTACAGAAGGTGCAACTGATGGCTAGCTACTGTCTAGGTGCCTGCTGTATCTGCCTCTGCTGAAAAGGCACACGATACTGACTCTGAAACTACTCCTGATAGAACGGCTTCTGCTGATAATGGGGCCCCTTGGCCAGGCTTCCACTGTCGTCGGCTCCATGTGAATCGCGACCTCTTTTCAACTTCAGTTTGAGGTCGTCCTCCGCTGCTATAGCACCCGACAGAATCTCCTCGAATGTAGCATCCATGTCACTCTTGGTCAAGGACTTGACTTTCTTGACCAAGCCCTTCCCGAACCTTCTTGCCTTTACCGTCTGGCTAAGGCCCTCGAGGAATCTGCCTAGGCAGCAGAACTCTCCGGCATACTCCTCTACTGTCTGGTTCCCATGAACCAGATTTTCGAACTGCGTCTCCAAGGCGCCAAGTACTGTATCGGGGAAGAACTTCTCCTTGAAGAGCTTCTTGAAAGCCTCCTACGTCTGCCCTACTATACCAACTCAAGGGTCGGTCTGATACCATGTGCGGGCAAGGTCCTGTATCTGGCTGCCTGTTGCCTCTATCTAAATCCCAGCTGGTATCAGTGCCAGGCGAAAGATCTCCTCTATGTGGTCGATCCAGTCGTCGGCATATAGGATACCCTCAGTACCCTTGAAGTCTCGCGGCCGTATCTTCTGAAAGTCCTAAATGCCCGGGGTCCTCGGCTGGTACTATTGTTGTATCTGACCTTCCTACGACTGGACAGTCACCCTCTCTATTGCTTTCATGGCCAGTTTATGGGCATTGTCTATGCCCTGCCTCAAGTCTACCGACTGGCGTTGTTGAGCCTCTATCACCTACTGGAAGAAGGCAAAAAGCTGAGCTGTATCCACTAATCCCGAAGGTGGCTGCTGCCGGGATACCTCTTGGATGACTAGGGTAGGCCTCCAAATAGGTGGAGGTGAACCCCCAAATGCGGTAGATGTTCCAACATAAGAAGAAATAAGGGGAACTGCGGTCCCAGGGCTCAGCCAAACCGGGCGAGAAGTGGAAGACCTCTCGGTGGTATCCTTTGAGCCAGATCGATGCAATCTTGTCTCCACCATCCCGAAGACAGATCAAACAATGAAGTCAATTCTGAGCAAAAAATGGTATGATCAAAGGAGGACAGTATTTCAAAAGAAGGCAATTAGCAGCAATAATTAGATAAGAGTTTTTTCTAATGTGATTGAGTACCTTAAACTTATATCCTATATCCTACTGTAAGCTGTAGTGATACTCTAGTTCGAGTACCACTATGAAATCCTACTAGTTGCGACTCTCTGGACGAGTATGGGCCACCACTAAAAATATGTCACGACCCGCACCCAATGTAAGGGCACGAGAAGTGGGTACGTCCAGCCTATGCCGTAGTATCGACAGTAGAACACTGTCCTAGGTCACAACATATGACAATATATAACTTTACCTGTATAATAATATACTCTCCAAAAAAAAGGATAACACAGAAGTTACAACTCAATCGCAAAATTCTAAGATGGAAATAGAAAGATAAGATAAAAAGATAATCTCAACAGAGAACTACAACGGAAAGAAATAAGTTTGGGTGTTTAAATAACACCAAAAATCGAATATCTAGAAATACATCAAGACAAGACAACTAAATAAAGAAAACTAGTCTAGCAGTCTAATCTAGACAATGGGCAAGTCCTCAGCAAATGTTGGATCTTCCTGAGGGTCCAAGTCATCGGTGTCATCTAAGCCAGCTCCATAATATGTGGGGAAGAACTCCTCCTCATCCTCCGTAATATTTTTAACAGGTCCAATCAGGATTGGAACGAATACATATCTCTCACACAGTTCATATCATGACAGGAAATGTAAAGCATGTTATAGAATAAAGTACATGAAAAATTTAAGAATATACATGAAGAGGCAGAGAGAATATGATAACAAAGATATCTATATATGGTAATAGAGAACTGTAAGTGACTAAGTGATTTAGAGTACAAGATAGTTATGTGAATGGCTTGAATTTTTATATGATTACACTACAGGGTTTGCACATGATTACACTAATTTGAAATTGTTCACATGACTACTTCTACTCTCCCGTATCCCAATCAATACACAAGGACCTAGACAGGTTATGTTATTGTACATAAAAGTTTATGCATGAAGCTCATGAGATCATGACAGTACATGAGAGCACATGAGTGTACATAAATAATAAGAGTCAATGGAATACATGATGTTCGTGAAAAGCACATGACCTGATATATTCGATGCACCTGAGGGGGATAACATCTCATGTAAAGATCTATATAGTACTAATCCATGGTAACATCGTGTCAGCATCAAGTAAATTGGTCTATAACAAGAATATAATTCCTAGCAAGTGTGAAACGATCAGAGAATGTACTCGCCTGATATCCAGAATGTCTGATAAGAAAATATGTCCAGACCGGAGTAATTGTGTCCTATTTAGAGCAACCATAGGTTACAAAGTGTCTAACGTGAAATAAGAGAAATTTACAATGCATTCTAAATGATTCTAGGTCATTCTAGGTCGAAGTCAACACTTGGTCAACTCTGGTCAACTATTCTAGTCAAACTAGGTAAACTCTAGTCAACTATGGTCGATACCAAGATTTAGTCAATTCTAGTCTAACCAATGTCCCATGTATACATGTATAATATATACATATGCCATAAACCTATACTACCAAACACTTAGCATATAGTCTATATGAAAGACCAAACTAACACATTATGTATACACATGAACATTCACATAACTTAACACACACACACACACACACACACACACACATATATATATATATATACAAGTATCTACTAATGAATATAATGAAGGTACATATATATTAACATATATATATATATATATATATATATATATATATATATATATATATATATATATATATATATATATATATATATATATAAAGAGAAGGAAAGGGGTGTGTCTGTGTTTGTGTGTACTGTGGTAGGGAGGGGATGCTGCTGTTGGGCTGCACCTAACTCGGAATCAACATCCAGGAACTAACAACACACATAAAACACAAAAGCATATATATATATATATATATATATATATATATAAATATTTATATATATATATATATATATATATATATATATATATATATATATATATATATATATATATTTATATATATATATATATATATAAAATATATATATATATATATATATATATATATATATATATATATATATATATTTATATATATATAAATATATATATATATATATATATATATATATATATATATATATATGTATATATATATATATTATATATATATATATTATATATATATATATATATATATATATATATATATATATATATATATATATATATATATATATATATATATATATATATATATATATATATATATAACACATATATAGCTTATAAATATAGTTACAATATATTAGAGATATAAACGTAGGAAAAACTATATATGTATATACAATATATATAATCAACCCTCTACCATGTAAACTATATAGCAAGCAATCAATCCCACAAAAACCTGGGAACAAACTCCCAACAATCTCGAAACACAAAACTGGAAAAGATCCTAAAACTGAACAGTACCATATATATACATATCAGAATATATGTATATATATACACTACAAATTATATATAGGCATATAAATATTGAATCATATGAAAGTATTAGTGGAACATCAACTAGAAATCAATTAAACCTCCACAAATCTCAGCAAAAACCCAAAACTGGGAACACTCAAAGCTGAGAACATAATGAATGTATATGAAACATCAACTCGAAATCCCAAATAACCAAACAAACTCAAAATAAATATAGGAAACTTGTGCCTAGTGTTAGGGACAAACCCCACTTGTCCAAGAGAGTCCCAACGTGTCCAAGAACTGGACACAAAATGTTAAATCATCAAAACAACATGTATCAGAAAATGCAGTGTCAAAGAGGGATCGTACGGCCATGTCGGGTTCGATAGGACACGAAACGAAACACAATGGGCCTCGTGCTCATGCACATAGATAGGTGGGTTCTAGGTCTAGGTAGTCGACACCCTGACAGTGTCCATGTGGTGTCCACGCGTCACACGAACCGCGTGTCGGGGAGGGCTGTGCGCACATACACGGTGTCAGCCGAATCAATGTTAGTGCGATATCTTCGTGCACACTCAACAAAACTTTGTGAAATTTCACGAACACATGGACAGAGGTTACCCCCACGTGTGCACAAAATTTCACACCAAATCGTATCGTATCCATCGAGTTATGACACTCAGGATGCAGGACAGTACACGGACTGTGCATGGGACCTCGTGCAACGTCCTAGTGTCCTGTTTGGACACGAAAATCGTTTCAAAAAATAACAAAAAATATGTCTTAGAATCCCCTCATTTTGGGTAAAAGTATATGAAATTAGTTTTGAAAAATAACAACTTTTATTTCTAAGAGGCATTTCATCAAGCACATGTGAACATACACCGACACGCATCCGATACATATATCAAACAGACACAAAATCTAACCAAACTACATCTACAGGTCTAGGGTACCTAGATGCATGCATCTATGAAGAAAAATTAGGATTTAAAGGAGTTTAAAAGCGTTTACCTATTGAGAGTCAAAATCTCAATGCAAAAGCCTCCAAACGTCCCGACGCCGATTTCCTACGGTCCAAAGCCCCTGATTCCTTGCTAGCTTGCCTCCAGCAACTTCTTCTCCACCAGAGGATTGCAATGGAATTGGTTTGGTCCAAGTTGAATGAAAAATGAAGGAGGGAGGCTACTTTGAAGAATAATGAAAACTAGGGTTAGGGTTTGATGTAATAGAATAAGCAAGGCTATGATATATTTATTTAAGGGGGTGACGGCTGCCTTGGCCGACCACATACTGGGCTAGGTTTAGGGTTTAGTCAAAGCCCAAAACCATCAACTTAAGCCTATAAGCTAAAAGCCCAAAAAGCAATTTAAATAAAACCCTAAAATGAATCTAAAACATTCCTAATTAGGTTAGAACCTAATAACTAATCAAATAATGATATTTAGTATCTAATCATGGTTAGTCTCTAATCATAGTAACTCTAAGGTTAAACCAAAAGGAACCACTAATCACAAAATGCATCAATTAAAATATTAATAAAATAATCAAAATTTAACACATTACCAAAATGCCCTTATTCTAGAAAAGTGGTAGTGACACTCCGGGCCAAGGCTGGCTGGGTGGCGTTGTCCACGGGCCTTGGTTTTTAATATATATACTTTGTGCATGTTCGCAAAATATGTGTACGGATGTTGCGGACGTGTGGGATTCGACGGAAATTAATTTTGTTGTGTGTTCGCGACGAAATCGAGGCGTATTGGTCGTGATATTCCGTATCGGCCTCTTTACAAACTAGTCAATTACTTTGTTCATGTTCGTCACCTCGAGACAAAACTTGTGCCGTTGGGTGAGACAAGTTTGGTCTGACTCTGAGAAGGTCGACCGGAATACTATTTTGGCGGGCCCGCAACACAATCCGACAGGCAATTTTGTGCACGGCTCATTAGAATCTAAATCTGGACATACCATTGAGTTCGAATAAAAAAAAGACTTGTAGGTATATAATTTGGCAACTTTAGAGACCGTAGGTATTGGTACGCTTTTTGGTGTAAAGCGGGTCCAACGACGGATACTATTTCGACCCAAAATTATCGTTTTGCCCCTGTGTCCAGAATTGGACTTTTGGACAATCAAACTTAGGTATTTCTTTTATGACAAACATGTTGGTGATGTTTGTTTCAGCATCCGGAGTCGTTAACAGGAGTTAGACTTTTTGTGGCTCATTATTGGTTAGTTATTGTTGGTTCTACGCGCAACCACTAGGCAAGTACATCTTGCCAAACGTTATAGTATTTACATGCATTGCTGTTACTTTTCTATCTTACTTGCTCACATTTTTTCTATTGTTCATGTTATTCTCTCATTATCACTGTTATCTTCTAGTTTTATGTGCACGTAGATTGTTATTCATTTTCAATCTTTCTTATCTTGTTCATGTCTAGTGATAGTATTGATATACCTATGTCATGTTCCCCTGACCTTTTTTACCCGTACTTGACTTGGACATGACTAGATAGACTTGACTTCCTAGTACCTTAGGCGAGAGTGTTTTATTAGTCGTGGCTATACCTCTATTGTTAGTGCCTCACCGGGCTGCGATAGAGAACTTGTTATAGGACTGTTAGCACCTCATGGGACTGCGGTTATATCACATGTACCTATAGCCATGATTAATATTATATTCTTATGACATGTCACCATCTGTAGTGTTCCTTTATGTTTTAGTCTTTTCTCAACTTGTTATTCCTATTTTCCTTGCATATTATTTACTGGTATAGTAGGCATGTATATTATGTGTCTTGCTAGTCCTCTGAGGACCTAATGATCTCTCCAGGTATTAGATGAAGGTATGATATGTTGATGGAGTATGGTTGCTACACCAAGTCTATAAGTATATTTAGTTAATATTTTTATCTTTCTCTTCTGTTGCCATGACCCAATTCGAAAATTAGGGACTTAGGCCGTAACGATGCCAGCTGATACGATCTGGAATAAGTTCCCAATTTAATAGACTTATCCCAGATGTACTATGTTGTAAATGAATATATACTACACATACAAGAGGTAACATCTAAATCGCATCCACATGAACAAAGAAAGTAATACTGAAATGTTAAACTAGAAATATATGGAGTCTGAATAAAATACAACTGAGTAGTCTGGTGGATACAAACCCACGAGTACAACACTGAATGTAAATACTGATAGCAGAAAGATAACTAGTCATGAGCATCAACTAGCGAGATAATAGTACTCATAACCAAAACAGTACCATACCCTGAGTCAAGGGAAGTCCTCAGAAAACTCCTCGTCGTCTTTTGCAGCAAGTCCTGCCTCAACTCCCAGTTCGTACACAGTCAGCTGTAGGTGCTCGTCTGAATCTGGAAAGGAACCAGGTCCTCAGGGGACATAGTAAGATACAGAGGAAACATGCCATAAAGTAAATACTGAATAACTATAAATGGTGAAAATAACCAACTAAGTGAATGCACTTTGAATACAAGCTTGGTTCGTATTGGTAGGTAAATAAGTATTTACGTCGAAGCACAGGCCGACGTTGGATCACGAGCCGAGGGATTTGCGTCGAACACGGGCCGAATGACGGATCACGACCCGAGTAGTACTATACTAGCGTACCTCCCGACCGTACCTAGCGTGCAGCTAGTGGCCGCTGTCGGATATACACAACTAGTAAGCGTAGATGCATGGAAAATATCAGAACGATGATCTATGCGGCTCAGAAAAGGAGAACCCCATGCGGCTCATACAGGAGCAGTCCCATGCGGTTCAGAGAGACTCTTAGTCTCATGCGGCTCGGACAGGAGAGTCCATGCGGCTTACATTGGGACAGTCCTGCGGTTCAAAGAGTCCCCCAGCCGCATGTGGTTCAAAAGTACATACGGTTCACGGAGATATGCGGCTCAATGCCACGTGTACCCACGAAGACCCCTTCACACAGCTGTCCATCGAGCAGTCTGCCTATTTATTACTCTGTCATGATTTGACAGCTGACGGCTCTGACATAAAGTATCATAATGGCCCTGCCATAATGACAGACTCTTGGGAAATAGGAGAAAATCTTTGACGCGATCCGAGATTGACACGTGGCTACTCCCATGCGACTCCAGCGAAGAACAGCTTCATGCGGCTGGCAAGGATCGTCTTCCTGCGGCTCACCAAAAAGCCGTCCCATGCGGCTCGCAATTACTACACTTATGCGGTTCACCAAGAAATCATCTCATGCGGCTCGCGATTACTACACTTATGCGGCTCACCAAGCGGCTCGCAAATACTATACCTATGCGGTTCGCCGAGAGCTGTCTCATGCGGTTCATGGATGTCATACGGCTTTGGCAGAGTCCATCATCAAGACGCGTGGCAGAGAAGATGATTATGAGATGCAAAGATTTACCAGATCCCAATGACCGTATCCTCATAATTAATGGGATCAGGTCATATCATTCATAATCAAACCAATGGGACACGTGGTGAGAGATCCAAGCTACACAATCAATCATGAAGATTTAAAGCAATCAGCATTAATTATTCGAAAGATTTAGTGCTATCCCTATTTATGGCCCGGATCCTCCACGCTTAAAACGAATGGTCTAGATTGATTAAGCATCAGGCCGCCGCCACTTTGAGAATGGATAACCAGCCAAACCCTAATGATGCCCCTCCATTATTATAAATAGCAGGGTGCCATTCCCTTGCGAAAAAAAAAGAAGAGAAGAGAGGAGAAAAAGACAAGAAGAGATACACCGTCAGAGAGAAAATACAACAGAGAGAGAGGAGCCAGAAGAGCAACAGAGGAGCCAGAAGAACATTTCTTCATCAACGCCAGCCATCTTCTCACAGGAGCCAAAGGCTGCATACCGATCGTCCAAGGAGTAAGGCAGGGCTGCCGTCGCCTTCCCGAGCCTCTATCGTCACTCCACAGAATCTAAAATAAATAATTGTACTTAGATTGCTGTACCTAGGTTTTCGTCCCTAGGCTTTCTTTGTACAAGCGAGTTTGTAACGTGAAGTAAAAGTCCGATCCTCCGATAAATGTTATGTTCTTTTATATTTCATGGCAAACACGATGGCGACTCTGCTGGGGACAAACTTCTCCACGGCTGAGGAGTTAGTGACGCAGTCGGATGCAGCCAAACTTGGCTCCACGCAACAAAAAATGGTCATCCGCTTCGACCAACAGGCGTTTGAAGAGATGCTCTCCGAAGGAAGCGCTGGCCCGGTCCAGAAGCGCACCCGCACGACAAAGGCTCGCAGAGAGTGGAGGCCAAAATCATTTGCTCCTCCCCAAGCCCTCGACGGGATACCCTCTGTTGCTCAAGACGGCGAGAAGGACTCTTCTGCGGCCCCCCTTCAGACCGTAGACAACTCTGCTGTCCCCAAGTTCGACAGAAGAAAACACTATGATGCTGGACTTGCAGGGGCAAAGAGGAACTCTACGCGAACTGGGCCGCATAAGGGTGCTAGCCGCATGAAAAAAGCTCATGCGGCCACATCCGCTAGCCGCATAAAAAAAAATCATGCGGTCACATCTGTCAGCCGCATGGCTTATGCGGCTACAATTGCCAATCACATGGATGAAACTCATGAGGCTATGGAAGTCAATCGCTTGCAGAAAACCCATGCGGCCACAATTGCCAACCGCATACGGCTAGCCTGCATGGTCGTGACACCTAGCCGCTCAAAAACAACTCATCCAACAGCAGAAGACAACCACATGCAGACAGCCTGCACGGTACCCAACTCTAGCCGCATAGCATCCGTTCCCCGCTTCTCTCGATCAGTCTTCGACCGTCTCTCATGCGGTCCTGACCCTGATGGTTCTCTGGAGGATAAGCCAGATTCTGTGATATCCAACTTGGACTCCTCCTATTACGCACCCACAAGTGCTAAAAGGAGGAAGTCTAGGGGAGCGCGGGCTTATCAGGCCCAGTCAGCTGTCCGAACCTCTGACTATCGAGGCGTCCCGTTGACTATCACACGGGCCCCGGATGGGAAGTTGTATACAATCGCTCGAGTCCAGCCCCCGGCGGCAAACGGACAGAGTGGTTCCTCTGACTTACGGGAGGCGATCCTCCACAAACGCAAGGAAAGAGGAGGAGTGTCGGCATACAAAGAGTCCTTGCTTGGACATCGCTGCACCCAAATAATCGTCAACTGCTGTTGCAACAACACAGTAATGACGAAATATCGGCCATCCGTCTTCCAAAGACTACAGCATCCGAGCTCAGAAGATGAGGCACCTCCGGTAGTCTCCTGCAATTCCGCTCAGAAGGTCCCCGCCGAAAGGAAGGGGAAAAAGACAAGCATCACCAGTCCCAAGATATCAACCACTACAGCTAAGAAACTGTCGTCTAAATGGTTATCTTCCATCGGAGTATTCCAACACACCCGTTCAAAGACAAAATCTGCTGCAGTAGGAAATTCATCATCCACATCGTTGGGGGTTGGGGGTAGCGCTCCTCCGAACATCCACAACAATCCAATGTTTCAAGGAGCCGAGCCCGGGGAAGCGATTCTCCCATCAGGTACGACAGGCACCAATGTCCCCGAGGACACCCATGACTCTCAAGACGAAGTATACTCTGAGGCTGGGGGAACTGATCCCTCCGAGTCCGAACCAGAAGACAATATTCCTACATATCCCTATGATTTCTCGGTACACGGGTACGACTCGGAGGGCACATCCTCCACCGTTTCTCCCATCACTCCTCATGTAAGGACGGTGTTCATGACGGACAGCAATCAAGGTGGTTCCAGTGATCGCCAGCGCATTGACAGTCTCGAAGCCATATTACTTGCTTTGGTCAAGTTTGTAGACGAGATTAAAACAGCCCTTCCAACTCTGTAAGGAGGGATGCCTGGCCAAACGAGCGCGGGTCCCGCGGTCAATGCAGACTCGAATTCGACGGCACCGAACCCGGGCAACAATCCTCCCGAAATAACAGTCCCTACCGCGACAGATGAGGCCCGAGAAGTAAGAAAAGAGGTCCAGGATGTCCGAGCTATGTTCCATGCCCGAGAAAATGCTCAAGATCTCAGAATACGGCAACCATACCCTGCTGAATGGAGGGATGTTCCATTCCTGCCAAAATATAAGTCGTTCAATATCAACCCATATGATGGCAAGACCTCAGCAAGTCGGTACATCACTTACTTCGAGGTCACCACCGACCATCTGCCCCATGATGATGCTATCCTCACTCGATTATTCATTAGGGCATTAGAAGGAGTCGCCTTCGACTGGTATCGCAATCTGCCGGACAACTGCATCCACTCCTTCGCCGGCTTCAAGCGCCTGTTCTTGGAGAGGTTCTATGAAGTAGGGCAGGACGTCACCATGTCCACCCTCATGGACGTCATCCAAGGAAAGAAGGAGTTAACAAGGAACTACATTGAGCGGTTCTGCCAAACCGCCATAAAGCTGCCTCCGAAAATCCAGATTCCTCTTTGATTGAGATCTGCCAAAAGAGATTGCTTCCAACGATCAGCCTCTGGATGGGCGAAAGTCAATTCGAAGATTGGAAGGCCTTCATTATTAGCGCCACAAGCACCGAAGAACGACTGAAGAAGGCTCGCCAACTGGGATTGTACATCTCGGAAGGAGAAAGCAAGGGCAAGCGTTCCAACAACGATAACGGGGGTAACCTCTCCAACAATCGGGACAGCAAGGGAAAGCAGGCTATGGTGGCCGATATAACACAAAAACCTGAGCCGAAGCCCGCAGACAAACAATGGCCGCAAATCGATTACTCCTTCGAAGATAGTCACGTCAAGCCCATCTTGGACATGCTCATACAAGGGGACAGAATCCAGCTTCCTCCACCAAGACGGGAACCGCGGCCGGCGAAGATGGAGAATCCAAAATACTGCCATTATCATCGCTATGTTCATCATGCTACACACGATTGCTACCAGCTGAAACGGTACATCCAGAACCTCATCGATTCGAACGCTCTGGCCATCGATTTCGAAGAGGTAACCGTGGCGGCCAATATGGTGTTCGTACAATTCGATAGCTTCCCTCCGACGAAGAGTCAAGACGGGGTGATCCCCGTCCCTCTGGCGACAATGGAGATTACCAATCTTCTACCTCCCCGAGACCAGGCTGCCAGTCTAGTACCCCTCACCACATCACGAGGGGAGGTCATGTGGATCCATCCAGACTTGGTGTCAGAAGTGACTCGGCCCACACCCTCTACCACCGACAAAAAGAAAAGTGGAAAAGTCAGGACCTGCCACACAATCTCCGCAGACAATGAGGAAGCTACAGCCGTCGTCACGCGGTCCGGAGTGCAATCCCAACCTATGGTTGACACCCAACCGAAAATCATCAACCTACCACAACTGATGCTCCGGGACCGGCTCAGCCTTCGACGACCGACAAGCCTAGGCCGAAGGAGATTTGCCTCGAAAAATCTCTCCGAAAAGACGCAGCCCAAGGGCTAGAGAGGCCCTACAACTTTGACATCTTAGCACAATTGGCTAACACTCCGGCCAAATTGTCACTGTACGAACTCCTAAGGCTCTCCAAGGACGTTCGTATTGCATTGACCGAAGCACTCCAAAATGCCGATACCTATCTGGCTCAATCCAACCTCACTGGGGAGGACTCACCTGTGGATCTCCAGGACAGTGCCTGTACGGGAGCAATGCCCAACATCGTCTTCACTCCGCAGGACATGCTCATCAAAACCAACCTACATGAACGCCCGCTATACTACACGGGATACATCGGCGACGTGAAGGTGGATCAGATGCACATTGATCCTGGCTCTTCCATAAGCATCATTCCGAAGGGTCTGCTACATCATCTCCGCATCCTAATGCATCGCCTGACACCTACAAGCACCGCCATCAGCAGTTTCAATTCGGACAGGAGCTACCCTATTGGAAAGATTCGCCTGAAGTGTCAGATTGGCGATCTCCAATCCGAAGTCACCTGCTACGTCATAGATGCAGACACTTCCTACAACATCCTCTTGGGGCGTCCATGGATACACGATTATATGATCGTGCCTTCCACGTTATACCAGTGCTTCAAATATGTCGACAAACACGGCTTCGTAAAGACAGAATTTGCTGATATCGATCCCTTCAAAGGGGTCGAATCCTACTACTCAGACTCCTGCCTATACGAAAAGTCAAAGAGGCACCTTGATGAAGGAGACGTGCAAGCTCACATCGAGACAGCCACGGGATCAAAAGGACCCCTGACGATCCACCTCCAAGCTCGCAAACCAGGCAGGTCCGTACCCCTTACTGCCACTCTGCGGAAGGACGCGATCAGCCTCTCGGCGCAGGAGGAACAGATAATATTTCGGCTGCCAAGGTCCGGCCAAGTGTCGAGACCCATAACGGGGCCACTAACAATCAGACTGCCGAGAGTCGGTCAACCGCAAACGGAGAAGCTCAATCCCTCCGATAGGCCACTGACAATACGCCTTCCCAAGAAGGGTCGTCACCCCGACGCAAGGTCTGACACTTCTAGCAAACTGGCCACTCCTTGCTCCACCTCGAGTGCCAAACTTGGGGTCGCTAGTCTGCCAACAACTCCACGCTGAACTCCATCAACTGAACCACTGACAATCATGCTTCCCAGGTCGTCCTCTCAGTCTTTATTTACACAGGGGGTAGCCGAAGAGGAACCGGAGCTAGCCAAGTATGTGGCTGCCCACACTGATGTTTCCTCCGCTGATGATGTAATCCCCCTAGAAAAGATACCTTACTTCATCAATAAAGGGTTATATTTGAACTACACCGAGCTCAATAAGCTATGTACAATGTATGCCATAGAACACGGTATAGGAACTCACCTGTACACACAAGTGACAAATGTGTACACCGCGATCCAGCTTACTCCAGTAGAAGATGCTTACTGAATAATCGAGGGAGGGGACCATCCAATCATCTTCGGCCGAACAAACAACCCGCATCCCTCCACCACAAAGGAAACTGACCTCGGGTCAGATGCTGGGAGACTGTCTCTCTATCTCTATAGCCCTCAATCCAAATAACTCATGTAGAAACAGGGGTATGATCTGGAGACGACGTCAGGATTAAACTACGGCACTGGGCGACGATTACCTTTGAAGCCGCCAGTCCCGGCAAGTAAACCACGAAATTATTATAACAAAACTCGATGCGGGCTAGGATATGTAACGCCCACTATGACCCCCGAGAGTTCAGATGAAGAATGCGACTGGCAGTCACATTCAACCGGGTCACCAACTTCTGACTCGGATACTAGCATCGGAGATGTGTTCAGACAAGTCATGTCAGTCAACATGGCATTCGCAGACGCTTACGAAGAAGATGAAGACATCCCCGAAATCCTTGAGCTAGAACCGTGGGCCCAGCAGTTGGACACACAATTGGAAAAGCGGTTCGAACAGAGAGAACCTCCTACTGAAGATGAGGTCATACAAGTGGATCTCGACAGCGAATCTTCTCCAAAACCAATTTTTGTCAGTAAAAGCCTAACAGACGAAGACCGGGAGTCGCTGCTAGAACTTGTCAGAGAATACATTAATGTGTTCGCCTGGAGCTATAAAGACATGCCAGGATTAAATCCCGGCATTACTCTTCACAAACTCAATATTCGGCCAGATGCGAAGCCAGTCAAGCAACAACAGCGACGCTTCCGTCCAGGCATCATAGACGTGATCGAAGCTGAAGTCAACAAACTGATAGCCAGCGGTTTCATTCGTGAGGAGCAACATCCCGATTGGGTCGCCAATATAGTACCCGTCCTCAAGAAGAATGGGAAGATTTGAATCTGCATCGACTTCCACAATCTGAACGAGGCATGCCCCAAAGATGAATTTCCCCTTCCCATCACAGACATCATGATCGACAATACCTGCGGTTTCAAACGTATGTCATTCATAGATGGCTTCTCGCGGTATAACCAAATCAAAATGTCTCCTGACGACGAAAAGCATACATCATTTCGAACACCGATTGGCACGTACTGCTACACATTCATACCTTTCGGTTTAAAGAATGCTGGCGCCACATATCAAAGAGCCATGAGCATCATTTTCAGAGACCACTTATGCATGACGGTGGAGTGCTATGTTGACAACATAGCCGTTAAGAGCCGTAGCAAGGAAGACCATCTGCAGGATCTAAGGACGGTATTCGACCTAATGCGAGCGCACAATTTGAAAATGAACCCTACGAAGTCCTTTCTGGGAGTATCCAGCGGGAAGTTCTTGGGCTTCATCATCACTGCAAAGGGTATCCATGTAGACCCTGAGAAGACAAAAGCAATCATGGAGATGGGTCCCCCGAGAAATCTCCGCGAACTCAGAGGCCTCCAAGGAAGGCTAGCTTATATCAGGAGGTTCATTTCTAACCTCTCCGGGCGATGCCGACCGTTCACGCACCTCATGAAGAAAGGAGTCTCATTCGTATGGGACGAGGAATGTCAACGTGCTTTCGACAGCATCAAAGAATATTTGTCAAATCCTCCAGTTTTGGTGGCTCCGGTTCCTGGAAAACCATTCCTGCTCTATGTACGAGCAATGGAACACTCCCTCGGGGCTCTGCTGGCACAGAACAATGACGCAGTCCATGAACAGGCCATATATTACCTCAGCCGAATGATGATTGGGCCAGAGCACCGATACACCGTTGTGGAGAAGGAATGCCTCGCCCTGGTGTTCGCCATTCAGAAAACTCGACACTATGTCACCGGACAGACGATACATGTGATCTCGCGAGTCAACCCTCTCAGAGTCCTCATGACTAAACCAGGGGCACTCAGCTCTCGCCTCGCTACATGGGCAATATTGCTGTCCCCTTATCATATGTTCTTCGTCCCACAAAAGGCAGTCAAAGGTCAAGCCCTGGCAGACTTCTTAGCAGCCCACCCGGGCTCGGAGTCCTCCAGGATATATGAAGAGATCCCAGATGAGGTCGCCGACTCGCATGCAACCTCTCAGGAGAATATATGGCGAATGTTCTTCGACGGTGCTTCGAGGGCCGGACCCAAAGGCAATATAGTCACCGGAGTCGGGGTAGTGCTAATCTCTCCTTTCGGATTGGTGATCAATCGTGCTTATTCCCTCACCGAGCCCTGCTCTAACAATGTGGCCGAGTACAACGCTTTGGTCATTGGCCTCCAACTTGCAAGAGAGCTGGGGGTAGAATACCTTGAAGAATATGGCGATTCCCAGCTAATCGTCAATTAGATCTGGGGCTCATACGAAGTCCGCCACGAAGACATGATCCCTTATCACCAAATAGCGATTGACATCATCTCGTCGTTCAAGGGGTTCTTCATCGAACATGTCCCCAGACACCGAAATATCGAAGCAGATGCCTTAGCCGGTCTTGCCACTTCCCTAGCAGTTTCGAATTATGATCGACAATCAGTGGATGTGATAGGCCACGAACTGGTCTGTCCCAAAAACAATGTGTAATTCGTGGCGAGTTATTCCGTACAGACGATCGATGATGCCCCAGATTGGAGACAACCATTCATCGACTTCGTCGTCTACGACATCCTGCTCGAGAATCCAAAGGAAGCCACTTCCATCAGACGACGTTCTCTCAGATTCTTCTACGATACAGAGACAAAAATGCTGTATCGCCGCTCCTACGATGGATTACTTCTTTGGTGTCTTTCAAACGCAGAAGCCAAAGAAGCCGTACGAGAAGCTCATGACGGTGTCTGTGGGGCCCATCAGCCTGGCCCTAAATTGCAAGATCGCCTCTGACGAATGGGCTACTACTGGCCCACAATGGTGGCAGATGCAATAGACTATGCAAGAAAATGCAAAGCCTGCCAAGTCCACGCGGACTTCATTCACCAACCATCCGAATTTCTACATCCAACAATGGCGTCCTGGCCATTCGAGGCATGGGGAATGGATATCATCGGTCCAATCACCCGATCTTCCTCCTGAGGACATCGTTTCATACTTGCAATCACTGATTACTTCTCCAAATAGGCGGAGGCCATCCCACTCGCAGAAGTTAAGACTTCAAACGTGATCAGCTTCCTTAAGCATCACGTCATCTACCGCTTCGGACTACCACGAAGGATCATCCATGATAATGGTCTACAGTTTGTAAGCCACGCATTCTATCGGTTCTGCGATAAGCACCGTATTCAGAATGTCGCTTCGACACCATACAACCCGGCAGCGAACGGGTTGGCAGAGGCATTCAACAAAACAATCATCAAACTCCTCAAGAAGTTTGTCTCCTCCAAAATGTTACTGGAACGAGAAGCTCGGCGAATGCTTATGGGCTTATCGCACCACGGTCCGAACAGCCACTGGGAATACACCATTCTTCCTGGTATACGGGAGTGAGGCAGTCCTCCCCTTGGAGACCCAGATCCCCTCACTACGTGTCGCCCTCACACATCAATTGACAACCGACGACAACCACCGGCGTCGTCTACAGGAATTGGAGGCACTAGATGAAAAGCGCCTCTTAGCTCAGAAACAAATTGAGCTATACCAAGCACGCATCTCTGGAGCTTTCAACAAGAAGGTCAAAATCATAACATTCCAGGTGGGCGATCTCGTCTTGGCAGTCCGGAGGCCGATGGTCATGACTCACAAGACCGCCGACAAATTACAGCCAAAGTGGGAAGGCCCGTTTATCATTGAGACAGTATTCTCCAACGGTGCTTACCGCCTTGTAAAGCAAAACGGAGACTTGCTCATGTTGCCCGTCAACGGCAAGTTCCTGAAGAAATATTATGTCTAAATGACATTCTCTCCAAAATCTTCGAGTCATGTACCCGCTAGTACCGCTGAACTCACATCCACAATATTTCATATTATCGAGTCATGTACCCGCTGGTACTGCTGAACTCACATCTACAACATTTCAGATTATCGAGTCATATACCCGCTGGTGCCGCTGAACTCACACTTTCTCAATACTCTAAATTACCGAGTTATGTACCCGCTGGTACCTCTGAACTCACATTCCGATCACTCTTTCAGATAGTAAGTCACGTATTATTATACCTCTGAACTTTCTTTCTGGAAGAGATCCTCCCTCGTGATCCACTACCCGCGCTCCTAGTGCACAAAAAGGGTAATCGATCCACAAATTTCTGAAACGGCCATGTCATCATTACTTCTGAGTCGTTTTCACTTCCATCAAAAACAAAGTGCCCCCTCGCATAGAACTTCCACGTTCTCCGACCTCTGAGCCGTTCTATGTACCCCCTCTTCATTGAGCCCACTCCTGCCATGTCCTCATTACCTCTGAGTGGGAAGGCTCCGTCGAAGAAACCTTCATTCTTGCCATGTCCACATTACCTCTGAGCAAGTATGTCGATCTCCTTTCAACCTATTATCTGTACCCACAACCGGAGTACGACAAGGATAATAGGTCCACAAATGTCCTCTGTTGACCACAAATGTCCGCTATTGACTACGAATATCTTCCGTGAAGTCTCTCCTGTCATGTTCTCATTACCTCTGAGCAGGAAGATTTCACGGTAAAACCCTCATGCTTGCCATGTCCTCATAACCTATGAGCAAGTATGTTGGTTTCCTTTCATCCCATTATCCGTACCCTAGACCAGGGTACGCCAAGGATAATAGGTCCACAAATATTCCTTTGCTAAGCTTCTTAGCATAAATCCACCACCTCACCATGCCCCGGGAGCCCAGCTGCTCTACGGCATTCTCTTTCCTAACACCATGAACATCCATGACCACTTTGCCATGGCTGTTTCGGACATCCTGTCCAAACTTGTTATCCGTATCTAAAACCAAGGTACGCCTAGGATAACAGGTCCACAAATAATCCCCCAGCAAGTCCAGCTCCACGAACACCGCAACTACAAGAAAGAGAAGATGAGTTGAAACATGCTCATTTATTCAAAATTCAAAGTGCTACATCATTCGGGATCACATCCCTTACAAAAAAAAAGAAGAAGCAAAAGAAAACAGAAAGCTGATCACTGCTCCGGGGCACATAACGCCCTGAGACGGTCCGTCAGCAAAGCAACCGACCGCTCAAACCTCTGGGAAGCTCGACGCTCCGCCTCGTGGGTCAGCACCGCCTCGTCCTCCAGATGAGCGTGAGCTTGCCAGTTGTCCTCAAATTTCTTAAAGGCCCGCTCCAGGTTAGCAGAAGAACGGGAAACCTTCTCGGCCTCCCGAATGATTGACTCCCGTTCCACCTGACTAGCCTCCAGCTCTGACTCTAAGAAGGCCAATTCCCTCTGGAGTGCGAGAATCCGTTCCTTCGTATCAATGATTCCACGAGAAGCAGACTCTTCCCGAGCACGACAAGCCTGACTCCGACCACCCAGCCTGTCATACGAAGCAGAGAATTTGTCAAGGTCTCCCCGTACAACTGGCCCAGCAGTATCTCGAGCAAGTTTGACCCTATCCCGAGCAGCAATGAAGAAGCCCCGCTCCCGCTCAATCGTAGCAGGTAAGCCCGCCTGTCGTATCGCCAGTAGTTGGGTCACAAGCTGATCAGCCTCTGTCAGTTTAGGCTCCAGGACTACAGCCAACCCCGTCCCGCCAGGAAGGGACTTCAAGGTTGCAATCTGGCCCCGAACACACCGCAGAGACAGAGTAAAAGGGGTCCCCCGTTCTATAGCAGCGTCTATACCCCTCTTTAAGTGGCGATAGAAGCTGTCAACCACATCCTGCGTCACCTCATCCAGAGCTTCCGAAGAAGCCGGTGTCAACGGGAGTGTAGCCGGCAACACTGAAGAAGACACAACAGAATCTGCCGCTCCTGCCACAAGGGAAGCCAGCTCCGTACGGAAGGACGCTTGAACAGCGGCCAACTCCTCTTCGGCAGCCTTCAGAATTTGAATGCTCGGTAGGGTCGAGAGGTCAGTCTCTGGAGCCGTATAATCTGCGGAGGATGAGGCGGAGACCATCGCCAACTCCATTCCCATCTGCCTGGAGCTGGCGGGAGGCCCCTCAACGTGAGATAGCAAAGGAGATGGAACGCTCCTTTCTCCCAGATCACAGCAGGTCGAGCCTTCCCCAAGAACATCCACGGCAGGAAGTAAAGGGTCAGGACCTGCAGGGCCAAGACAATCATGAATCGATTTGACCCAGAGGATATGTTGATAGAGCAAATAAGCTCCCTCACTAGTCAATATCTGGCTTATCTTACCAGTTGAGGAGTGTAGAGGCCGAGGTTCGCCTGCAGCCACCATAGCCTCTTCACCAACAGCTTCCGAGTCAGGTATAACAGACTCCTCCTCCCTTGCATCCTCGGGAGGGGATGCACCGAGATCGGCGTTTCCTTGCTGAAGATCAGCGGTCTCAGAGACGGGTCCGAGGAAACCTTTGTCACCCCGGGCCGAGGCTTCAGCAACCTGGGAGCTTCCAGCCGCCGCTGAGAGAGCCCCCAAAGAAAGGACCGCGGTACACATGTCGCTAATCAAAGCAGCAAGGGCCGGATTAACTTCAGGGGTGGTAGACGATTCAGGAGAGGCCGGTTCATCGGACACCTACAAAGAAAAGTGATTAAGTCATA
Source organism: Iris pallida (assembly GCA_029216955.1). Classification (NCBI taxonomy): domain Eukaryota; kingdom Viridiplantae; phylum Streptophyta; class Magnoliopsida; order Asparagales; family Iridaceae; genus Iris; species Iris pallida. Next base: position 7,107,734 of record JANAVB010013395.1, on the reverse strand, counting down.
TCTCCAAGAGAAAAGAAAACTACAACAAAGAGATGGCTACGACTTGGTCTTACCTTCGGAATAGCGTCTGTACCTTCACCCCTCTTGGTAATAAGTAATCCACGAGACCTAACGGCAGCTCTCTTCACGGAAAAGGTCGCTCTACTGTCAGAAGACTCGTGTCTGACTCGTTTACGCGAGGAACCAGACACAACCGAAGATTGTTCTTCTCTCACTACTTCCTCTTGTGCAGTAAGCAATGAATCTTCTGCCGGTTAAGCGGGTGCGGGAAGCGGTTGATCCGTTACTTCTTTACCCCCACCAGAAAAGGAGTTTTCGCTATCATGATCATCCTCCTCCTCAGCCGACTCGAAAGGTTCTGATTCAGGGAGGGGAGTCTGGAGCGCTAGTTGCTTTCTAGCCTTAGCCCCCTTGGGCTTCTCCTCTAAACCGGTACCTACGATAAAACTGGTACTCGGATCGAAATTAACAGGAGGCTTGTTCGCCATAACGTGATACAAAGCAGCCACGTATAAAATTTCCCTCGGTGCCTTAGCATCGGGGACCGAGAAGCTGGCCCGAGTATGATAAGCATCATAATAATTCTACGCCCTGACACCATCAAGAACACTACCTTCAAAGCCCAAACAAGGGTTGGGACAATCAAGGAATAACTGACTATAACCAAATTGGCAGGAAAACCTACTAGGTAGGTAAGGCTCCAAGTACACATTATCGCGGTTGCGATAAACCAGATGCGCGGGGCGGATGTTGCGCAACCAGGTGAGCATATCCGGAGACAGAAAGTGAGAAGGCCCGGTACCATCAAAATGTACCTTCCTCACTTCCTCATCAGAAAAGGGAGGAACAGACATAAAAAAGTCACACCCATCCACCCTCGCCAGCGCCTTCCGACAAGATGGCATAGTGTTGTATTCCCAAGACCGGCGATGGCATTTGAAAAGGAAAGCGTCTTCATCTGTAGCATCTTCCGCTATGCCAGGTCCCATCAAAGAATTGTAGTACATTGCCAACCACCCCATCAAATAGTGGAAAGGCAGTTCTACGTGCTCAAAATCCAACGTCTTCTTGCACGCAATAACCTTGGACGAAAAGGTTCAAAGACCATGGTGTATGCTACACACCATAGCAGGAAGAAGGGCCAGTCTAACTCCAAATACCAGTTTAACGGCAGGGAGAATTAAATGACGACCGATCCTCTCGATAGAACCCGTTCCTCCCGAAACTATGCAATTTCGCAGCCATATCATTAAAAATCCAGCCAGGAGCGCCTTCTCTGACATCTGTGTGGTCCCGTAGTAAAAATAGCTAAGAGAGTCAGTTTGACTCTCGAATATGTCGCTCTTGGATCGCGACTTCTTGACGCTTGACATCAGATCCCTTATCTCTCCATGCGTTCGAGGGGTTCGAGGAGTAATTTCGCCTGAAGGGTCAACTTTAAAAAGATAATTAATCCAGGATGTGGTGTGGGGAGCAGTCCCCTCGGAGCTATCCATTGTTTTTATAGCCATCTGATGACAAGCACTATGGTGGCACAGCAACTCCCGATATACCGCAAAAGAACCTGGGAGTCGTCGGTTCAAGTCCTCAAATTCCTCATTCGATGGGGTATACACCTCGAAAGGCTCATTCCCCCACGGAAGTTTGGAGACAGTATACATCTCATGGAGAGCAAGCCCCAACTCCCCTCCAGGTGCAAAAAATGTCCCCGTTTGCCGGCTATACATCTCCAAGAGCGCCACGAACAGTGGCTTATTGATAGGAAGCCCGTGACAAGTGCCCCGAATGGCATGGTAATGTCCCACCTCCCACAAGAATGTTCCGTATGTCTGCAGAACCCAAGTGGTCAACTAGGCCCACATAGAAGTGGGGTTTATCCAGTTCGGCAATGCCAGCCTACCAACGGGATAAGATTTTCTACGAACAAGCCGATTCAGGAAGGTATCAGCTTGAGTAAATATGAAGTTGGGACCGTATACATTCATGAAAGAGCCCGGGGCCAGACCCATCATGTACCGGAGGACGGAATCCTTACCCGCATACGCTGACTGCATGTTCGAGTTATAATGGATGTTGCCCATCAACATCCCTGATTGAGTAGGTGTTAAGTTACATACCATCTTCCTGTCCAGCAACACCATATTGAACCACGACAAAGGATAATGACGTTCCATAAGAGGAATATGGATTGCCACCCCATCCAAAGAAAAATCTCAGTTCTCGGAAATCTTTAAAACTCGGGGATTCTTTATGATTAAAGCATCTCCAAAAAGGAACGAAGGCTTCAGGTATTTTCCATCCAGTTTCCCAGTATTCATCATGGAACGAAGGTAATGGAGGGTCTGATTCTCGATGGCGTTCAACCTCTCCGAAGGCTCATTAGCAGGGAATTGATTCAACACATGCTTAATTAAGTCGTCAAGACGCACGCCCAGGGCGAATTGATTTGAACCCACTATAAGTTCTTCTGCAGGATTTACTGGCAGATTCACTGAGGAAAAAAGTAAAAGAAATAAATCAAAAAGATAGCAGAAACACAAAACTATGTGATGCTTATGCGGCTTAGCTCAGTATAGCCTCATGCGACTCAGTTTAAAAGAGTTCATACAGGTCAGTTCGAATGAGCTTATGCGGCTCAATTTGAAAGAGCCCATGCGGTTCAGTTCGAATAAGCTTATGCGGTTCGGCTCGAAAGGAACTTATGCGGCTCAGTGCGGATGAGCTTATGCGATTTGAAAGGAGCATATGCGGATATGGTCCAATTCGAATAAGCTTATATGATTCAGCTCGAAACAGGCTTATGCGGTCCAGCGCGGATGAGCTTATACGGTCCAGTTCAAATAATCTTATGCGGTTCAGTTCGAAATATGCTTATACGGCTCAGTTTGAAAGAGCTCATGCGGCCCAGATGGGTTTATGCGGCCCTGATGATGAAGTAGTTATGCAAACAACTTTCATGCGGCTCAGGCCTGGGTCATATCCCATGCGGTCCGAATATGAGTCGGACACACAGCATACTTGGGAATATAGGCTCGCGCATAAAATATGCATCGTAGCCATGGCAGTTCATATTGATGGTCCTACCAGCAATAGGCGGGTGAACGTCGGAGTGAAAAACAGGCACGCCAGTCGTCGGAGGAGCCGCCACGTTCGCCGCCGCAGTCGATGAAGACGCGGCCTTCTTGTCCTTCGCCATCGCAGAAGATGACGTGGCCTTCTTGCCCGTAGCAGCAGCAGTCTTCTTGGGAGCCATTGTCAATCGCTGATAGGAGAAGACGAAGAGGAAGTCGGCAACGAAGAGTTCGAGCAAAAGAAAGAAGGTAAAGAAACCCTCAAAGAATAAACTTACTCCTACTTATAGGCGAAGGAGGCTCGAAAAATCAAAACAAATGCCTCGATCTACGCCCCGCCTAAAAGAATAAACCGCTTCGGTCAAAACAAAACTGACCCTTGGGATCCTCCCCCAAGAGGCGGCGAATCAAAGCATTTAATGCAGAAGATTTGCACACGTGGCTAAGACACGTGGCAAAAAGTTTATGCGGTCTCACAGCTCATACGGCCAGAAAAACCCATGCGGCTGAACCATCTATGCGGTCAACAAAGGCCATGCTTCTTATTCAAAGTATTTCAATTTTGTAAATTGAAAACTTTGAAGGGGGTCTTGTAGAAGCATGGAAAATATCAGAACGATGATCTATGCGGCTCAGAACAGGAGAACCCCATGCGGCTCATACAGGAGCAATCCTATGCGGTTCAGAGAGACTCTTAGTCTCATGCGGCTCGGACATGAGAGTCCATGCGGCTTACATAGGGACAGTCCTGCGGTTCAAAGAGTCCCCCAGCCGCATGTGGTTCAAAAGTACATGCGGTTCACGGAGATATACGGCTCAATGCCACGTGTACCCACGAAGACCCCTTCACACAGCTGGCCATCGAGCTGTCTGCCTATTTAATACTCTGTTATGATTTGACAGCTGACGGCTCTGACATAAAGTATCACAATGGCCCTGCCATAATGACAGACTTTTGGGAAATAGGAGAAAATCTTTGACGCGATCCGAGATTGACACGTGGCTACTCCCATGCGACTCCAGCGAAGAACAGCTTCATGCGGCTGGCAAGGATCGTCTTCCTGCGGCTCACCAAAAAGCCGTCCCATGCGGCTCGTAATTACTACACTTATGCGGTTCACCAAGAAATCATCTCATGCGGCTCGCGATTACTACACTTATGCGGCTCACCAAGCGGCTCGCAAATACTATACCTATGCGGTTCGCCGAAACGCTGTCTCTTGTGGTTCATGGATGTCATGCGGCTTTGGCAGAGTCCATCATCAAGACGCGTGGCAGAGAAGATAATTATGAGATGCAAAGATTTACCAGATCCCAATGATCGTATCCTCATAATTAATGGGATCAGGTCATATCATTCATAATCAAACCAATGGGACACGTGGTGAGAGATCCAAGCTACACAATCAATCATGAAGATTTAAAGCAATCAGTATTAATTATTCGAAAGATTTAGTGCTATCTCCATTTATGGCCCAGATCCTCCACGCTTAAAACGAATGGTCTATATTGATTAAGCATCAGGCCGCCGCCACTTTGAGAATGGGTAACCAGCCAAATCCTAATGATGCCCCTCCACTATTATAAATAGCAGGGTGCCATTCCCTTGCAAAAAAAGAAGAGAAGAGAGGAGAAAAAGACAAGGAGAGATATACACCGTCAGAGAGAAAATACAACAGAGAGAGAGAGAAGCCAGAAAAGCAACAGAGGAGCCAGAAGAACATTTCTTCATCAACGCCAGCCATCTTCTCACAGGAGCCAAAGGCTACATACCGATTGTCCAAGGAGTAAGGCAGGGCTGCCGTCGCCTTCCCGAGCCTCTATCGTCACCCCCCAGAATCTAAAATAAACAATTGTACTTAGATTGTTGTACCTAGGTTTTTGTTCCTAGGCTTTCTTTGTACAAGCGAGTTTGTAGCGTGAAGTAAAAGTCCGGTCCTCCGATAATTGTTCTGTTCTTTTATATTTCATGGCAAACAGTAAGTACCTATACCCCTACCCGGGCCCCCACTAAGGCTAGCATAAAGTAATGTAACTGTTTATCCCATACTGTAACACCCAGTTTTCTGAAATTGGGGTATTTTTGAAAATTTATTATTTTTATTATTTATTAGTGGTATTTTAGTCATGGTATGATTTTCTGGTGATTTTAGTTAGGTTAAACCAATTCCTAAGTCATGACTTGTGACTTTGTGATTTTACTAATAAACTCTAGTGTAAACCCTAGCTATTCCTTAACCTAGAGACTAACCATGATCATGTGAGCTTAGCCATAGGCTTAGAACATCAAATTAGGGCTTTTTGGCCTAAAGGGTATTTTGGTAATTTTCTAGGATTTATTTGGAATTATTTGAAATTATGTGTTTTTTTATTATTAATTAATTATTGATTAGTGTTATGTTAGTCCCTAAGCTAGTTTAGCCTAATCTAGGGGTTAGTCACTAACCTAGAAGACTAAGTGTAGATATTTACTTTATGTGTAAATATCTAGGTTGATAAATATCTAGATATTTAACTTTCTAGGATATTTTAGAAACCTAGAATATCTAACCCTAGTCAAAGCCTTAGAGACTAAGTTTTGCAAGGTGGAAGGGGACCCTATAGCCTACCCCTACCCCCCATGGCAGCCAAGAACACCCCCCCCCTATATATGTACACCCCTTCACAAAAAGGTCCCATTTTCATTACACTAAAACCTTGATTTTTCCCTCAACTTCACACCTCCATAACTTCACCATTAGTGATCCTATTGACCTCAAATCTTTTGCATTGGAACCCCCTACTAGTGAGGATACCAAGGGAGGCTAGCTAGCAAGGTTGGAGATCATTTTGGCCATTCAAGTGAAGAGGACAAACCCCCCCTAACTTGGTTTTCTGAGTTTTCACACAAATAGGTAAATGTCCATAACCCTTGCTAAAATTGTGTTTTCTCTTCATATTTGCATGCATCTAGGGATTAGGGAACTGTAGGTCAAGTTTGGTGAAAACTAGGATCGATTTGGTGTCCGTATTGGACACGTATCCTATTTCAATTTCATGTTAATACACTGATTTTGCTCACTGTTTCAGTACATGTAAACTCACTGATTTTCAAATGTTTTTGATCAAAACCCTAGCCTACCTAACCCTAAACCTAACCCTAAAACACTGAGCACAAATTGGGTTGTGTCGTGTCCAAAATCTGGACACGAAGCTCTCAGTTTCACACACTGGACACAGTGCACAGTACACTGAAATGTGCCCTGCTACCACTGTGTCAGTTCTCCTTGGACACGCCACGTGGACACGCCAAAATTGGCATAGAGCACGGGGCACTGACTGACAGGTCATCCCCAAAGTTTGGGATGACCTCGTGTCGTGTCGGACACGGAATCGTCCCCGCAAGGGACGTGCACTGCACTGAACAGCCGTGAAAACGGCTCTGACACGGGTCTCGTGTCCCATGTACACGAGTCGTGGACACGTGTCAGGGTGACACATGTGTAGAGGAACCTAGGGCGAACCCCAGGACACGAGCACGAGATGTGTCGTGTCCTGTGTCGCGTACACGAGACGCGTGCATCACTGCACGACGCGGTCTGAAACCACGTATTTCCCTCTCTGATACGCGTGTCGTGTCCCCTCTACACGACACGTGGACACAGTGCAGGGTGCTGGACACGTGCACGAACCCTAGACTCACCTACTGACACGATCACGAGATGTGTATCGCTTTGTGTCGTGTCCTAGACTCGCCTACATGTGTGCACGACGTGTAGTGTCTGTTAGTGTATGTGTTTTACCTGATTGGGTTTAGGAGTTGGTGGACACGCCGTGTCGTGTCATGGCCATGTGTCAGGCTAGTAGGAACCTAGAGGAACCTAGGGGCTACCATTACCAACCACTAGTATCGAGCCTTAGCTCGGTTTTGGATGTGAAATTGGGTTTACCCAATTTCGAGTAAACAGTCCAATTTTCCAGTTTTGGAATTGTTTCCAGTTTTTGTATTTTGAATTTCAAACCTATTTTTGATATGTTTTACATATATATTGGTATATTATCAGTGTATATATATATAGTATATATGTATGTGTGAGTGTGGGTGAATTTTGGGGGTATTTGGTAGTGTACATAGGGAGTTGTGTAGGTATATACATATATATGTATATGTGGACTGTGTGTGTGTGAGTTTGGGGCTGGGATTCCTGTCTCAGGAATCTGAAACACCCCCCCCCTACTGTTCTGTCCATCCCTTTCTCTCTTCACTCTCTCTCCCTGTCTCTCTCTTTCCCTCTCTCTATATCTATGTATATATTGTATATATGTATTAGGTAATATACATATACATTTTGTATGTATATATATATGTTATGTTATATAATTATGTATTGGAATATATGTGAGAGTATATATATAAGTTATATATAATGGGATATATATATTATATATATGTGGTACTATGTAGTTGGGTGTATATATATATATATTGATAGGCTATGTATAAATATTGTATATATATATGTATAGATATATGAGGTATCCTAGATACATGAGCCTATGCCCTATAGCTAGTGAGCCTAGAATTGACCATTAGGTCTAGTAGAACTAGTTTGACCACAAGTTTGACCATGGTTGACCAAAGTCAACTATAGGTCAAACCCTAACCAAATTGACCTAGAAATAGTTTGGATGGACTCTAAATGACTTGGTGACCTAAGTTTGACTAAACCCTAGACTATTGACTAGTTGGTTTAGACTTTGACCTATATAAGGGTATTATTTATGACTTGGTTATATAGGTAGCCCTATGTAGAGTGAAGATATGTATGGGGTTAAGTAGGATACTTAGAGTTGAGTCTTGATTGAGTTAGACTATGGTTTAGCTTGATTATAAGATTAAGTTTGGTGTTGTACTATATATATTTATATGTGATGTACTTGTATAGGGAGTTGGTTATACCTTAGCTTTGTAGAATGGTATCTTAGGTATCCTAAGACAGGTTAGCCTATGGTTAGTTAAGTAACCTTATAGAATTTGACTTAAATAGTTGACCCCTGGCTTAATTACCTGACTGACTAGTCTTTGTTTGACCAATACCTTAGTTGGTCTAAGTTTAACCTAGACTTGACCCAGATTGATCATGTTGACTAGTATTTGACTAGTTTGATTAGAGTGTTGACCAGGAGTTGACTTTAACCTAGATTTGACTAACCTTGACTTGTTTGACCTTATTTGACTCTATTTGACTTAGTTTGATTCCCTGTGACCTAATATGATTTGATTTGACTTAGATTGACTGTAGAGTTGACCAAGTTTGACTTTGACCTAGATTGGCTTAGAATTCATATAGATTGCATTGTAGATTTCATTTACCTTCATATTAGACATGTCATAACTGTATTGCTCTATTTTAGGACATTGTGACCCTGGTACAGACATCTGATATTACACTACTCTTCCAGAGTGTCAGGCGAGTACATTCTCTGATAGATCTTTCATTACTTGTCATTTACTGTATTTCAGTTCTAGATAGATATATATGATTCTCTGTACAAACACGATTAGTATTGCTGGATCCATTACATGCGACACTCATTTATTCATGTCTGGCCTCTATATCTGGAATCACTACTGGCATCACCCTACTGGAACCATTTCTGGAATCATTTCTGGAATCATTGGCTGGACTCATACTGGTTGTAGTGTTGGATTATGGATTCATTTGTGGGCGGGGAAATACTTGAGTAGACATGTGAACATACCTAAAATCTGGAACCACCTCCCTTGGAACTATTCTGGAATGCTAGCCATCCCACACTTGGCCGAGTGTGCGATGTGCCTGATTACCCCTAGCCGTTTACATGTCGATCTCAGTATTTTAAAACACACTGTTAGAGTATAGGCTGGACTTACCCTGGAATCATGGATCACTTCTGGACTCATTTTACTGGACTCATTTTACTGGACTCATCTTGTACTGGAATCATCTAGTATTGGATTATATGGACTGGACTCGCACTGGGATTACCTTTTATACTGTCTGGACTTATACCATGTTATTCTAGTTCAGCTAGTTTACTACAGTCTTCTTTGCCATGTTTTCTTCTCTTGTTAGTTACTTTACTTTCCTTGTACCCTCACTGTTTCTCTACATCTTTACCTGTATAAAACTGCCATGCTCATCTGTATAACTGTCTAAAAACTGCTTTATAGTCTTTGTCATTTACTTGGGATTTCTAGATGAGATGTGCTCGTTCCTGTCCTGATTGGACCTGTTGAAAATATTACAGATGATACTCCTGACGACACATGCCCTACTTACCATGGACCTGGCGAGGGATTAGCTACCTTTGGCTCCGACTCTCAGGAGTGATTCAGGAGTTTAGCTAGTAGACTTACTTAGCTTTCATATTTTGAGCTTGTTGTATTAAACTTGAGATATTGAGTTGTATTAGAGTTTTGTTTGAGATCTTGTTGTTATTATTTTAGTAGTTTAATTTCTGTTGTTGTTAGTTGGTATCTAGATTTCTGTGATATCTTATCGTGCTTAGACTGTGATTGAGTATATCATATCTTTTACTTGTCTGCCTTTCGGAGTTGAGATCTTGGCAAGTACATTATATATACTGCATGAGATTAGTTAGCAACCTAGGACAGCGTTCTACCGCCGACACTGCGGCGTAGGCTGGACGTACCCACTTCTCGTGCCCCTACACAGGGTGCGGGTCGTGACACGTTTTTAGTGGTGGCCCATGCAGGTCGAGAGTCGCATTTGTGCGATTTCGTAGTAGCACGATGACTTAGTTGTACTGCTACGAGCCTGCGAAAGAATATAGGAATTAAGGTATTAGGATGAGAGTATACTCAATCACTGTTAGGATTTCATGAGAGATTCCGGGACGACCCTTGAGAATCTATTTTGAACTTCGATATTGAAAATCCTTTTCCTCTTGTTTTAATTCACCCTCACTCCTTGATGTTTAAGGGGTCTTGGACTATTTAACCATATTCATCATTACCTCCCTTATATTTGACCTTCTTTACTGCTAATTTAGCCTTAGTTTTGCAAGCTTATATTTTATCGAGCTTGATCACGACATATTTTATTGGGGGCTAGTACCCACTAACATATTGTCTAATCAGGGCCGGTGCATGATGGTCTGATCAACCTATTGTACTTTGGTTCGCTTTCATATATTATTCTACATGGATGGAGCCACTTGCAGGTTCTGTTCTTTCAAATCCATTCCCATCTTGTTGTGTGATTCCATTAGTACCTGTCAGGATATGCTTGTGATATGCTAGATAGCATAGTTACCCTTTTTGAGACTGTAGAATCGTGACTAGTAGGCCTATGATTGCATGTTATCTTTGACTTTGATTGACTGGGGGTGCGACCTAGAAGGAGTACGACCATCTTAATTTCGAGGACGAAATTCTTCTAAGGAGGGTAGACTTGTAACACCCAGTTTTCTGAAATTGGGGTATTTTTGAAAATTTATTATTTTTATTATTTATTAGTGGTATTTTAGTCATGGTATGATTTTCTGGTGATTTTAGTTAGGTTAAACCAATTCCTAAGTCATGACTTGTGACTTTGTGATTTTACTAATAAACTCTAGTGTAAACCCTAGCTATTCCTTAACCTAGAGACTAACCATGATCATGTGAGCTTAGCCATAGGCTTAGAACATCAAATTAGGGCTTTTTGGCCTAAAGGGTATTTTGGTAATTTTCTAGGATTTATTTGGAATTATTTGAAATTATGTGTTTTTTATTATTAATTAATTATTGATTAGTGTTATGTTAGTCCCTAAGCTAGTTTAGCCTAATCTAGGGGTTAGTCACTAACCTAGAAGACTAAGTGTAGATATTTACTTTATGTGTAAATATCTAGGTTGATAAATATCTAGATATTTAACTTTCTAGGATATTTTAGAAACCTAGAATATCTAACCCTAGTCAAAGCCTTAGAGACTAAGTTTTGCAAGGTGGAAGGGGACCCTATAGCCTACCCCTACCCCCCATGGCAGCCAAGAACACCCCCCCCTATATATGTACACCCCTTCACAAAAAGGTCCCATTTTCATTACACTAAAACCTTGATTTTTCCCTCAACTTCACACCTCCATAACTTCACCATTAGTGATCCTATTGACCTCAAATCTTTTGCATTGGAACCCCCTACTAGTGAGGATACCAAGGGAGGCTAGCTAGCAAGGTTGGAGATCATTTTGGCCATTCAAGTGAAGAGGACAAACCCCCCCTAACTTGGTTTTCTGAGTTTTCACACAAATAGGTAAATGTCCATAACCCTTGCTAAAATTGTGTTTTCTCTTCATATTTGCATGCATCTAGGGATTAGGGAACTGTAGGTCAAGTTTGGTGAAAACTAGGATCGATTTGGTGTCCGTATTGGACACGTATCCTATTTCAATTTCATGTTAATACACTGATTTTGCTCACTGTTTCAGTACATGTAAACTCACTGATTTTCAAATGTTTTTGATCAAAACCCTAGCCTACCTAACCCTAAACCTAACCCTAAAACACTGAGCACAAATTGGGTTGTGTCGTGTCCAAAATCTGGACACGAAGCTCTCAGTTTCACACACTGGACACAGTGCACAGTACACTGAAATGTGCCCTGCTACCACTGTGTCAGTTCTCCTTGGACATGCCACGTGGACACGCCAAAATTGGCATAGAGCACGGGGCACTGACTGACAGGTCATCCCCAAAGTTTGGGATGACCTCGTGTCGTGTCGGACACGGAATCGTCCCCGCAAGGGACGTGCACTGCACTGAACAGCCGTGAAAACGGCTCTGACACGGGTCTCGTGTCCCATGTACACGAGTCGTGGACACGTGTCAGGGTGACACATGTGTAGAGGAACCTAGGGCGAACCCCAGGACACGAGCACGAGATGTGTCGTGTCCTGTGTCGCGTACACGAGACGCGTGCATCACTGCACGACGCGGTCTGAAACCACGTATTTCCCTCTCTGATACGCGTGTCGTGTCCCCTCTACACGACACGTGGACACAGTGCAGGGTGCTGGACACGTGCACGAACCCTAGACTCACCTACTGACACGATCACGAGATGTGTATCGCTTTGTGTCGTGTCCTAGACTCGCCTACATGTGTGCACGACGTGTAGTGTCTGTTAGTGTATGTGTTTTACCTGATTGGGTTTAGGAGTTGGTGGACACGCCGTGTCGTGTCATGGCCATGTGTCAGGCTAGTAGGAACCTAGAGGAACCTAGGGGCTACCATTACCAACCACTAGTATCGAGCCTTAGCTCGGTTTTGGATGTGAAATTGGGTTTACCCAATTTCGAGTAAACAGTCCAGTTTTCCAGTTTTGGAATTGTTTCCAGTTTTTGTATTTTGAATTTCAAACCTATTTTTGATATGTTTTACATATATATTGGTATATTATCAGTGTATATATATATAGTATATATGTATGTGTGAGTGTGGGTGAATTTTGGGGGTATTTGGTAGTGTACATAGGGAGTTGTGTAGGTATATACATATATGTATATGTGGACTGTGTGTGTGTGAGTTTGGGGCTGGGATTCCTGTCTCAGGAATCTGAAACACCCCCCCCCCCCCTACTGTTCTGTCCATCCCTTTCTCTCTTCACTCTCTCTCCCTGTCTCTCTCTTTCCCTCTCTCTATATCTATGTATATATTGTATATATGTATTAGGTAATATACATATACATTTTGTATGTATATATATATGTTATGTTATATAATTATGTATTGGAATATATGTGAGAGTATATATATAAGTTATATATAATGGGATATATATATTATATATATGTGGTACTATGTAGTTGGGTGTATATATATATATATTGATAGGCTATGTATAAATATTGTATATATATATGTATAGATATATGAGGTATCCTAGATACATGAGCCTATGCCCTATAGCTAGTGAGCCTAGAATTGACCATTAGGTCTAGTAGAACTAGTTTGACCACAAGTTTGACCATGGTTGACCAAAGTCAACTATAGGTCAAACCCTAACCAAATTGACCTAGAAATAGTTTGGATGGACTCTAAATGACTTGGTGACCTAAGTTTGACTAAACCCTAGACTATTGACTAGTTGGTTTAGACTTTGACCTATATAAGGGTATTATTTATGACTTGGTTATATAGGTAGCCCTATGTAGAGTGAAGATATGTATGGGGTTAAGTAGGATACTTAGAGTTGAGTCTTGATTGAGTTAGACTATGGTTTAGCTTGATTATAAGATTAAGTTTGGTGTTGTACTATATATATTATATGTGATGTACTTGTATAGGGAGTTGGTTATACCTTAGCTTTGTAGAATGGTATCTTAGGTATCCTAAGACAGGTTAGCCTATGGTTAGTTAAGTAACCTTATAGAATTTGACTTAAATAGTTGACCCCTGGCTTAATTACCTGACTGACTAGTCTTTGTTTGACCAATACCTTAGTTGGTCTAAGTTTAACCTAGACTTGACCCAGATTGATCATGTTGACTAGTATTTGACTAGTTTGATTAGAGTGTTGACCAGGAGTTGACTTTAACCTAGATTTGACTAACCTTGACTTGTTTGACCTTATTTGACTCTATTTGACTTAGTTTGATTCCCTGTGACCTAATATGATTTGATTTGACTTAGATTGACTGTAGAGTTGACCAAGTTTGACTTTGACCTAGATTGGCTTAGAATTCATATAGATTGCATTGTAGATTTCATTTACCTTCATATTAGACATGTCATAACTGTATTGCTCTATTTTAGGACATTGTGACCCTGGTACAGACATCTGATATTACACTACTCTTCCAGAGTGTCAGGCGAGTACATTCTCTGATAGATCTTTCATTACTTGTCATTTACTGTATTTCAGTTCTAGATAGATATATATGATTCTCTGTACAAACACGATTAGTATTGCTGGATCCATTACATGCGACACTCATTTATTCATGTCTGGCCTCTATATCTGGAATCACTACTGGCATCACCCTACTGGAACCATTTCTGGAATCATTTCTGGAATCATTGGCTGGACTCATACTGGTTGTAGTGTTGGATTATGGATTCATTGTGGGCGGGGAAATACTTGAGTAGACATGTGAACATACCTAAAATCTGGAACCACCTCCCTTGGAACTATTCTGGAATGCTAGCCATCCCACACTTGGCCGAGTGTGCGATGTGCCTGATTACCCCTAGCCGTTTACATGTCGATCTCAGTATTTTAAAACACACTGTTAGAGTATAGGCTGGACTTACCCTGGAATCATGGATCACTTCTGGACTCATTTTACTGGACTCATTTTACTGGACTCATCTTGTACTGGAATCATCTAGTATTGGATTATATGGACTGGACTCACACTGGGATTACCTTTTATACTGTCTGGACTTATACCATGTTATTCTAGTTCAGCTAGTTTACTACAGTCTTCTTTGCCATGTTTTCTTCTCTTGTTAGTTACTTTACTTTCCTTGTACCCTCACTGTTTCTCTACATCTTTACCTGTATAAAACTGCCATGCTCATCTGTATAACTGTCTAAAACTGCTTTATAGTCTTTGTCATTTACTTGGGATTTCTAGATGAGATGTGCTCGTTCCTGTCCTGATTGGACCTGTTGAAAATATTACAGATGATACTCCTGACGACACATGCCCTACTTACCATGGACCTGGCGAGGGATTAGCTACCTTTGGCTCCGACTCTCAGGAGTGATTCAGGAGTTTAGCTAGTAGACTTACTTAGCTTTCATGTTTTGAGCTTGTTGTATTAAACTTGAGATATTGAGTTGTATTAGAGTTTTGTTTGAGATCTTTTGTTTATTTTAGTAGTTTAATTTCTGTTGTTGTTAGTTGGTATCTAGATTTCTGTGATATCTTATCGTGCTTAGACTGTGATTGAGTATATCATATCTTTTACTTGTCTGCCTTTCGGAGTTGAGATCTTGGCAAGTACATATATATACTGCATGAGATTAGTTAGCAACCTAGGACAACGTTCTACCGCCGACACTGCGGCGTAGGCTGGACGACCCACTTCTCGTGCCCCTACACAGGGTGGGGTCGTGACACATACGCCTACTAATTGACTTCCCTGCCATTCGAAAATGTACAAGTTGTATCCCCCACTTGAACATTCCGTCCTCAATGCAAGGTCACAATAAATGGACACAACTTCAACCATTCTATGTACTAAAACACGAGCCTTTGCACTTGGTAGCTAGCCATATGCAAAGCCCATGCCATATGAACTCACTCAGTGTCGTATCGTATATCGTGTCAAGGGTCATGGGAATCATGACTTTATTCCATAAACTTAGGGATGTCACTTAGGGACTAGGTCAAGTACATGAAACTCGATGACAATGCCTCATCGGTGCATCCGAGGCATCACCCGAACACAACTATGTCTACTCTAGCAAGTGCACAATATACACATATGAATGAATAAAACTAGTAATACAAGCAAGGTATACTTGCTGCAGTTCCGGGAAGCACGAGCGAGGATCCGGGCTCCTCAATCAAGATCGTACGTCCAGTGTACCTACAAATATACAATTACAATCTATTAAGTACTACAACTATGCTACATTAAGAAAAACAATCAACCCTCTTGATCATGACTATGATCAAAAAATCCAACAAGATATGCAACAAATATCCATAGACTAGGGTTAACATTTATATGGCTAATAAAGCACAAGAGTGACCATGTCCCCTTTCTTGGAGTCATGGTTGACTATGAGTCAACTATTCCAAGTGTGGTTAGCAAGTCGTCCTTGCGTCAAGCTAATGGTCACAGAATATATACAAATTGTCATGACAACTTGGGTACACACATTACATAATATACCATTTTAACTACTACAAATATCGTTTATCTAGGCATATGGCAATCATATTTATCGTGCTAACCAAACTGGTAACTTTAAGTGTACATGGACATGTTCATATGTTCTCAAGTCAAGGCTACTACACAGGTATCTTGTATGGCCAAAACTAATTTCTATTTAAACTCATGGCTAAAATCCTCCTAAATAGCATGGTAAATGGCATGACAATGTGGCCTACATTTATTGAACAAGTGTCACCCTATTAACTAGTACATGAAGATGTTCAACAGGACATATATGATTGTGTAAATTGTGGTCATATATGTATAGGAAATGTGACAATATATATATAAAGATATAGATATATATAATATAATATATTATATATATAATATATATATATATATATATATCTATATATATAATATATATATCACATTTATATTATACCATATATGTATGCAGAGGAAGATGACAATAGGACATTCGGGGCCTAATGTTGCTCATAGCATGTATATAGGAAGTAAAGGCAATAGGACTTAAGGAGCTACTGTATATATGATGTATAAGATGTAACATATATATATATGGGATTACAATGTATATATGATTTAAAAGGAACTTAAACCTACTGTGGCATTTGTATGTAGGATATATATAGTACTTACTGTTACATTCACTATACAAGATTTAATGGGCTGTATGCACACTCACAGACAAATATATATAATATATTATCAAAAAATATATATATATATTTTATCCAAACCACCTCTTATTACAAAATCAAAGGTACAGGAACACAGAAATAAAGTAGCAAAACTACAAGAGTAAGCTCACAAAAGTAGGGAGCAGCTACATGAGAGGGAGCTCAGTATGCGAACAACGGATCATCGACTTCTTCACATGGCGAACTTCAGAAATCAGCTGGGACGAGGAATAGAGTACGCTTCATACGTAAACTTGTTACGATTTTTCCACAGCACCCAACAGATCGCCCCACCACCACTTGCTTAACATGTTTCTGTCTCTTCCACCCCAACATTGGAATCTCTGTAACAAGTCCAGTCTGCTAGCCGAACACCAAGAATCATTTGAAAGTAACTCCAGACAGCAGTAGCTAACACCCCTTCCCCAAAGATGTGTAAGACAGACTTCTATGAGGAATAGAGCATCAGTGGCATGATGAGGCCAATGAGAATCCAAGCTTCTGAACATTGTCGTCTGTTGGCAATTTATTGAAAATAATACGCCATAATAGGATAGACCATTTAGAAGGCATACATTTGTTCCAAATGTTCTTGAAGTAATCACGATGAGGATGATGTGCACGAATTTGATCCAAGCCGAAGTGATCGAAAACTTTGAGTCGGGTGAGGTAGCCAAGTAACATTGCCTCGATCATCCTCCTGAATGAAATCATCTCCTAACTATCTGCCCGTAGAAGACGTTTCCAAACATGTGAAGCGCTGAAGTAATCTCCACCTGTTGAGGAGTAGCATAAGCACAGTATTTGGCCTTCATAAACCCTGCCATAGCGAGTTTGTCGATCTCAGCTTCCACCATAATTTAACAGTCATGGCGTCCAAAACATCCCCCAGTCTTCGAACCCCAAGTCCTCCTTCAAGTAGTACGAGCTACACGCTCCCAGCATAGTAACCGCTTGGGCATGCCATCTTTTCGAACCCAAAAGAAACTATCCAACATGCTCTCGACCACGATTAAGGACAGCTATCGGAGGATTGCAAGCCGATAGACAATGAACAGGAATAGAGGAAAGCACAGACTTGATAAGGACTAACCTGCCGCCATAGAAAGAAGCTTGTTATTCCAGCCAGAAATCAGGACTGAATTTTGCCGATCAAGTCATCATACAAGAAGCATTCCTTCGACCCACCATAATAGGACATCCCAAATAAACCAAAGACCAGTTGAAGTTGAAATCCAGTCATTTGTTGCAGCTCAGTCGCTTTGTCATGCAAAATTTTGTCAGATAACATCATGGCAGATTTAGCAACATTAACAAGTGACCGAATTGGCTTCATACTTGCTAATAGCCTGCATAAGTAGCTGAACCGAGCGCTTATCGCTCCAGAGAATATAGCACATCATCGTATATGCTAAATGAGAGACTCGAGGGCATCCTCTCGGAGAATAATAACCAGAGAATCCAGTCACAGAGTTCAACTGAATAAGACTCCTACTCAATGCTTCAGCAGCTATAATAAACAAGGCAGAAGATATAGGGTCCCCTTGTCGAATACCACACTGGCCATGAAAAAACCCCGAAGATCTCCCATTAATCAAAGTAGAGAACCAAATATTATCTACCAGATGTAGGATCATGGTCCTCCATTCATTACAAAAGCCAAATTGCTTCATAACTTTCAGAAGGAATGCCCAACTCACCCGATCATAAGCCTTGCTCATATCGAGCTTAACACCATATTACCTCCCAATGTTTGTGATCAATAGACAATCATCTCCTGAGCCATAATGATATTATCAACAATCTCTCTCCGCGAACAAAACCACTTTGTTCGGGAGAAATGATCGAGGAAGAATAAACTAATCTTCGTGCCAATAATTTAGATATAATTTTGTTGACAAAATTGCACAAGCTGATCGGCCGATAGTCAGGAAGAGCTTTTGGATGTTTGGATTTCGGAATGAAGCAAAAATGTACTTGTGATAGATCTTGGTAAAGCAAATCCGTCCATGAAGAGGCATACGGCCTCAAATACATCCTTGCTAATAATAGGCCAACAGGATAAGAAAAAGGATCCAGTAAACCGTCAGGTCCCGAGAGCTATTAGGATCCATGCTCTTGACATATCAAATAATTCCTCCAACGATGGTTTAGCAATCAAGGAATCATTATCCTCTTGAGATATTAGACTAGGAATATGATCAAGATCAATCATCAATAGTAAAATACGGGGAGAGAAGACCTTACTGTAGTGATCATTGGCCTCTTGTTGAATGTCTTGCAGGGAGGAGAGCGTCGAGCCAGTGGCCGATAGAAATATGGTAGATATGCAGGCGATTGCGTTTAGAGGAGACGCATGAATGATAGAACTTCGTTTGATCACCTGCCTCATCCAATTTAACTCTTGCTTTTTGCTTCCAGTAAGCGTCTAAATACGAAGTCGCTGCTTCAACTGTGCTCGGGCTAGCAACCATTGAGGACGAAGAGAAGGATTGGTCTCATACTCCGCTTCAATCGCAGTCATGCATCTTCAGCTTTCTTAACTTCTTGAAAGATGTCGCCAAACGTAGCCGACTCCAGGCAGAGAGAGCTCTTCTCGTAGCCCCAAGCCGAAGCCAATGCGGACAAGAGCATTAACATGATCAATAGAAACCAGGCTGACTCCACCACCGAAAGGAAAGTATCATAATCTTTCCAGAAAAAGAAATCGAAATGGCCGAGGGAAGAAGGATTTCACTGTCAAGAGATAGAAAAATAGGAGCATGGTCTGATTCGGCTCTATTTAAGTGCATATTCGAGAGAGGGGCCCAATTCAGCCATTTCAAATAAAATAGTACTCTGTCAAGCGAGATTAGGTGACCCACACTGCCTGTCAACCCAAGTGAAACAATACCAGTGTACGGAACTTCATGTAAGCCAGCAGCTGATGATTGAAACTCCTGAAAATCCTTCATCGACACAGAGCAAGGTGGAAGTCCTCTAAATTTCTCCTCCATACTAGTAATGGCATTGAAGTCGCCACTCAGCAGCCAAGGATAGTTCATCTCTGTCGAACCAATAAAAGTTGATGCCACAATAGTCTTCTACCCTCCTTCGTGTTACTCCCATGCACAGCCGATAATAGAGATACCTCGGTAAGACCGGGGAAAGATATAGTTACTGTAATACATTGATCAGAAGAATCAACCAGCAGTAATATCCGATGACTTCGAGTCATGATCCATATATTGCCTTTGATGTTACTCACAGATGATTGAAACCCCAGCTTAAGTTGATAAGAGAGAAGCTTGTCTGGCTAACTTTAGGTTCAATGATTATAACTATAGGAACTTATTAGTGCGACATAAAGATTTAAGTCTTAAAAGCCATGGCATTAGCAATTCCCCGAATGTTCCATAAGGATTTTAATCATGGATAGGAGGATGAGGGTTGAGTGTTGGTAACCTTAGAGGAGGATCTGAGGGTCGAAGCACTGGGGGAGGGACATCTTCTTCTTCTTTTGACCACCTTGGGAGCTGGGGGATGAGAAGGGAGTGTCTCTTGCGGGGATCGTCGAGGGTGTGAGAGCCATCCGTATCTGCCGTCGTCGTCTCAACTGGAGCAGTCGGAGGATCTGGGCCGTCGAAGGATCTGGAGCAGCCGGAGGATCGGGATCAGGCGGAGGATCTGCAGAGCGTCCGCTATGCCTGCACTTCCTCGCCGCTACTTCGTCCGCCCATGAACGGATCTCTCCTTTCTCTAGTTGTGCGGAAGAGGGTGGGTTTACAGGAGCAACTGGAACTGGGCTGAAGGTGATAGTGATAGAATGGGTTGACGTGCGAAATGACTCGGGGAGTAATGGCTGCGGGAGAATATTTCCTGGATCGGGAGGCGGGTCTTCAGTGATAGGTTCCCATAAGCTGATGTGGCCAACCGCTCATCCCCTGGCGGTTGAGTATTAATAACATCGTCATTAATGGCTGGATTGGAAGTTTCTCCTGTTCATTGCCAATAAAGTCATTGATGTCAGCAACTATAGGTTCTTTGTGCTTGAGTGAGGAGGGTTTGCTTTAGTTGGGGCGTGTTTTGCATGATGTCCGCACGTGGCCTTGGTTTTGCAGATTGAGCAGTACTGAGGGACGTTTTGACTCCACTTTCGATAGATGGTTCTGCCATTAGGCAGATTAATGCGAACCATAGGAGGGAGGGTTTTACTTGCGTCAACCTCAACAAAGACGCGAGCTGTGCTAGGTCTGGTAAATTCTTCAGTAGCCGATCGAGTTTGAGAGGGGTTATATCCAAGAACAATTGAAAATAGTGCATTTTAGCAAATAGCTGAGAGAGGAAGACCAGGCAAAGAGACCCACGTAGGAGCCAATGGCGACTCCTGAGAGGCGCAGAAATCTTTCGACCATCGGAACACACGCATAGGAGCTCTTGATAAATACCACGTCTCCCGAGCCCTAAGGGGAGGAAATCCACCTCAAGGAAGGCCGTATAATTATGTGCTTCGGATCAATGACTCCAACCTTCACCTCTCCAAAACTGGAAGCCCGTAAAAGCTTTTCGGATCACCTCTATAGATGGCCGAGCATGGGAAAATTTTCCAATCAGAGCAAACTTGAATGGTTGAACCAGATTGTCATCATCCTTCGAGAAGGAAACGATAGGAACCCTTTCGAAAACGAAGGAGGACGAATAGAGATCGATTGGGGCTCCGGGGCAAACCCCAACCACTTCTGCGAACGTCTTCAATGCCATGGAACCGTCAAGGCAGGGAATCGCGATGGTCAAGTGATCCAAACGCGAGGGGGAGGACGCCGGCCCGGCCAGGCCAAGCCGGAGTCGGTAGGGATTAGGGTTCTAGGGCGGCGTTCTTCTCTAAGGAGAAGAGGAGAGCGATATTATATAATATATATATATATATATATATATATATATA